>JAQIFY010003399.1:0-12575 GCA_028533085.1 Varecia variegata | reverse complement strand
AAGTCTTGAATTAACTGACATTTATTTTATTGTTCATAAATGGAGATGATAGACTAAGTCAAATATACATAGGCTAAAATCAGTAAAGATAAAAAATCCAGC
The DNA here is from genome assembly GCA_028533085.1 of Varecia variegata. Classification (NCBI taxonomy): domain Eukaryota; kingdom Metazoa; phylum Chordata; class Mammalia; order Primates; family Lemuridae; genus Varecia; species Varecia variegata. The sequence goes on along the minus strand of JAQIFY010003399.1, from coordinate 12,473 downwards.
CAAAAGAATAATGAAAAAGAGTTATGTAAAGGAGAGGTAATATATGAAACAATTTTGTTTCAGATCATAACATACAAAACAATTTTGTTCCAGCCTTTTTTTAGTGGACTCCAAGGATCCAGATAAGCTGTGAAGCTCCATGGACCATTTGGAAGATGTCTGTGGAACCTGAGTTTGAGGTCTTTAGTTTTCCAATTATTTGCAATTCATATTGAATAGATGAATCCTTGAAAAACATGGACCCAAAATTCAATTCCTTAGAATTTAATAGTAGTTAAGACTACCTGACAAGGTACCTTTTAGCAAATTTTAAAAGCAGACTTTCTCTAGTACACTGGATCATCCATTTTTCATTCAAGGTGCGAGCTAATTTCATAAAATCAATAAATATCTCTCTCTCTCTCTCTCTATATATATATATATGCTCTGTTTGTCTGAAGAACCCTGACTAATACAGAGTTTGATACCAAAAGTGGTGACAAAGGAACAAAATCTTAAGGATGAATTTTCTGAATTTGTTCTGGGTTTCTGGAATGAGTTCCCTGATCTGATTAGATTTACTATTAATGGGAAAAAAGCCTGAACTCAGCATGATGATTTAAAGAGGTTTCTTGTGAGCTGAGTGTGCGCCGGACGTAGCCAGGTTATAGTTTGGTTTTTCACATTCGTGGAGACAGGAATTATACATAAAATCATAAATCGATATATGAAAGTTGCACATTGATTCGCCCCCAAAAGGTGGGACATATTAAATATCATGGTATGCCAGTTCCCACGACCTGTTCAATTTTCTTTTTCCCTTTCATACAAACAGGGTATTTGGAAAGGTCAAAGGTACCGGATAATCAGCATTACTCAGGATCAATTTCATTCCTTTCTCAGTTAAGTGAAGTTAGAAGGAGATGACATTTAAATTCTACCCCCATTATGATTCTCCAATCATAAGAGACAAACGGAATTACATCAAGTAAGCAATAGGTTTAGTGACGGCTTTTAAAATGCTTAATTTGTTAATAATGATACTTGCATTGGAAATATCAGATGAATAAAAATGAATAATCTCTCTCTGTATTAAAACTCATCTTTTAGTGCATATTGCATATTGGAAATAGAGGAGATAAATAATTTATTTGCTTAAGGAGTCACACAATGCTAATTTTAAATGATTAAAAACAAATAATATTTCTCTACTTTTCTCAATGTCTTCAGAAAGAATTTTTATAAGTAAATCATTATCACTTGAAAGCTCTTATTCTACCCAAATGTCTTTTTTTTTTTAAATAAAATAAGCTTAAATTTGCCTTTTATTGCTGTATTTCTCTACTGGGCCTGTTAGGGCCCTATGGAGAAAGAAACATGTTCTAGTAACATATTCTTTTTTTTTTTTTTTCCCAATACATTTAGTAGTAGTACAGTGAGGTTTTGTTACATGGATATATTGTATACTGGTGAAGTATGGGCTTTCAGTGTACCCATTACCCAAATAGTGTTTGTTGTACTCAAAAAGTTAATTTTTCATCTCACACCCTCCTCCTGTCCTCCCTTCCTATAAGTATACAATTTTCATTATTCTACCCTGTATAAACATGGGTGCCCATGACTAAGCTCCCACTTATAAGTGAGTACACGTGGTATTTGATTGTTCATTTCTGAGTTACTTCACTTAGGGATAATTGCCTCCAGTTCCATCCAAGTTACTGCAAAAGACATTATTTCATTTTTTCTTATGGCTGAGTAGTATTCCATTGTGTGTGTGTGTGTGTGTGTGTGTGTGTGTATACACACTAGATTTTCTTTATCAATTCATCAGTTGTTGGACACTTAGGTGTTTCCATATCTTTCCAATTGTGAATTGTGCTGTGACAAACATATGAGTGGTGGCATTTTTTGATATAATGACTCTTATTTCTATTGGTTAGATATCCCATAGTGGAATTGCTGGATTAAATGGTAGATCTAGTATTAGTTCTTTGAGAAATCATATTGTTTTTCACTGCATCCATGCCAACATCTATTGTTATTTGACTTTGTAATAGTGTTCATTTTGACTGGAGTAAGATGGTATCTCGTTGTGGTTTTAATTTGTATTTCTCTGATAATTAGTGATGTTGAACATTTTTTCATATGCTTATTGGCCACTTGGGTATCTTCTTTTCAAAAATTCCTGTTTATATCATTTGCCCACTTTTTAATGGGGTTATTTGTGTTTGTCTTGCTGAGTTCTTCGAGTTTCTTATACATTTTTGATATTAGTCTTTGTCAGATGTATCATTTGTGAATAGTTTCCCTCACTCGGTAGGTTGTCTGTTTACTCTGTTGATTATTTCTTTTGATGTGCAGGAGCTTTTTAATTTAATTAAGTCCCATTTTTAATTGTTGTTTTTGTTGCATTTGCTTTTGAGATTTTAGTCATAAGTTCTTTGTGTAGGTCAATGGACAGAATGGCTTTTCTTAGGTTTTCTTCTAGAATTTTTATGTTTAAAGTATTACATTTGAGTCTTTAATCAATATTCAGTTAATTTTTGTGTATGGTGAGATAAGGGTCTAATGTGATTATTTTCTCAGCATCATTTATTGAATAGGGTGTCTTTTCCCCATTGTATGTTTCTGTCTGCTTTGTCGAAGATCACATATGGCTTTTTTCCTGGGTTCTCTATTCTGTTCCATTGATTTATCTGTCTACTTTTATACTATTACCATGTTGTTTTGGTTACTGCAGTCTTGTGTTACAATTTGAAGTCATGCAATGGGATGTCTCTGGCTTTTTTCTTTTTGCTTAGGATTGCTTTGGCTATTTGGGCTCTTTTTTGGTTCCATATGAATTTTGGGATTGTTTTTACTAATTGGTTTTAAAAAATGGCTTTGGTATTTTGATAGAAATTACAATGGATCTACAGATCGCTTTGGGCAGTAATGGTCATTTTGACAATATTGATTCTTCCAATTCATAATCATGGGATGTTTTTTCCATTTGTTTATGTAATATATAATTTTTTTCCTCAGTATTTGGCAGTTTTCCTTGCAGAAATCTTTCACCTCCTTGATTATCTATATTACTCTATTGTTTGGAACAGTTTCAACAGAATTGGTATTAGTTCTTCTTTGTATGTCTGGTAGAATTCAACTGTGAATCCATCTTGGCCTTGTTTTTTTTTTTTTCTTTGTTTTTTGTTTTTTAGTTTATTTCTCACTGATTTAATCTCACTACTTGTTATTGATCTATTCAGGATTTCTGTTTCTTCTGATTCAAGCTTGAGAGGTTGTATGTCTCCAGGGATTTAAATCTTTTCTATAGATATTCTAGTCCATAGGCATACAGATATTTTTAGTTCATCTCAGATGAACTTTTGCATTTCTGTGGTACCAGTTTTAATGTCTCCTTTTTCATTTCTGATTCAGCTTATTTGAATCCTCTCTCTTCTTTTCTTGGTTAGTCTAGCTAATAGTCTACAAATTTTGTTCATCTTTTCAAAAAACTAATTTTTGTTTTATTGATCCTTTGTATTTTTTATTTGCTTCAATCAATTTCACTTAGTTTTGATCTGATGTTTGTTATTTCTTTTCTTCTCTTAGTTTTGGGTTTGGGTTCATATTTTTCTAGGTCCTTCAGGAGTGTTGTTAGATTGTTAACTTGTGATTTTTCTGTCTTTTTGATGTAGGCATTTAGCACTATAAACATCCCTCTTAGCACTGCTTTTGCTGTATCCCAACAATTTTGATATATTCTTTCACTATTATCATTCATCTCAAAAATTTTTTTAATTTCCATCTTGATTTTATCATTGACCCAAATGTCATTCCAGAACAGGTTGTTTAATTTCCATGTATTTGTATAGTTTTGAGAGTTCCTATTAGAATTGATTTCTGGTTTTATTCCACTGTGTTCTGAGAAGATTCTTGACATGATTTTGATTTTTTAAAACTTATTGAGACCTGTTTTGTGGCTTAACATATAGTCTATCTTTGAAAATGTTTCATGTGCTGATGAGAAGAATGTATATTCTGCAGTTGTTGGGCACTGTAAATGAATGTTAGGCCCCTTTGTTGTAGAGTACAGTTTAAGTCCGATGTTTTTTGGTTGATTTTCTGCTTAAATGATCTGTCTAGTGCTGTCAGTAGGGTGTTGAAGTACCCCACAGTTGAGGTATTTTTGTCTGTCTCTTTTCTCAGGTATAGTAGTTTTTATTTTTATGAATCTGTATATTATGATGTAAGGTGCATAGGTATTTAGGATTTTTATATTTTCTTGTTGAATTGCTCCCTCTATCATTATATAATAACCTTCTTTTTTTTTTTTTTTTTTTTTTTTTTTACTGTTGGTGATTTAAAGTCTCTTTTATCTGATATAAGTATAGGTACTCCTGCTAGATTTTTCTTTCTGTTTCTGTGAAATATTTTTTCCACTATTTTACTTTGAGTCTATAAAAATCTTTACCAGTTATGTGAATTTCTTGAAGCCAAATGTCTTTCATTTCTATTCAGGGACTCTAAATTCAATAGCCCTGTCAAAAATCAACATCCCTATCAAATTCTTAGTACTACTCTATAATTATCTTAGAGCATTTAGATACTTAAAGACACTGGCAGGAATGGAGAGTTCCTCCTTAGAAATAGATTGATATCCTGTTTGACAGAATAATAATTACTTTAAAATGAAAACAGAGGATTTGTGGGTTTGGCTGATAATGCTTATGACTGTTTTTAATTTGGCACAAGGAGTTGCATATTTTATATTTATATTACTAGTGTACCCCACTTGTTGGTAAACAGACATAGGGGTTAGAATAATATTTATTCAGGAGACCAAGGAATAGTGCAAATCTGGAATGGCACAACTAAATCTATCTCAATTGCAGTTATGTCTATAAAGGATTGTTACATAGATTAGATAGATGGATGGATAAATATATAATGGAAAACAGTTAACAGAACAATGTTCCACAATTCAAGATGTGCTATGAGCCCAAATTTCAGAACTTCAGTGCAGAACTCTTGTTACCTGGCTACATGGACAACACAGCACAGATCTTTATTAAGACTGAGAGTAATCCAACTACCAGAGGTAACCCAAGCAATCGTCTGTATTTTTTTAAACCCATTCCTAAATCTGAAAGCTCATTATTTGAATTATATGAAAAGCCCCAAGGAAATGGAAATGGAGAGGCAATATGCAAATATCAGAGTTCCACATAATTTTTATGATTGAGATAAACTTTGCCTCTCTTTTGGTCTCTGTTTCTGTTAAGATGTCTTTTTCTCTATAATACTTTACAAAGAGTATCTTAATCTAGAAAGTTGCATTATTGCTTAAATTATAAGAAGTCTTGAAAAATTCGATTTCATAGTTGGATCTTTAATTTTACTCTATCTTTAAAGAACAAAGGTCTTCCCTCTTTCTTCAATATTTTGGTCATATCTACCCTAATGGTAGTCACACTGTAAAGTATTCCATCCTCATAGAATAGGGCCACAAGCATAAAAAAAGGCGATGAGTACAAAGAAGAACCATATCTTTCTGTGCTTCTTTTTATTAGGAAGAAAACAGTTCCTCATGTTTGCCTATCCTGGAAGACTTCTTTATACATTCTATTGATCAGATTTGGGTCATATATTCCAAAAGTTGGACACCTAGAAGAAATGAATAAATTTCTGAAACCATGCAACATACTAAGACTGAATGATAAAGAAATATAAAGTCAGAAAAGATAATAAGGAGGAAGAATATAAAATCAGCAACCAAAGATGTTCCAACAAAGAAAAACCCAGTGCATGATGACTTCACTGGTGAATTCTCCCAATTATTTAAGGAATATTATGAATCCTCTCAAATTCATCCAAAAGTTGAGGAGAGAGGCAATACTTTCAAATTATTTTTAAGTGGTCAACATTACCCTGACAAAAGCCAGAGAAAGACCCTACAAAAAAAGAAAATTACAGGCCAATATCCCTGATAAACAGAGATGTAAAAATCCTCAACAAGGCACCACAAAACAAATTTGAACATGACATTGAAAACATCATACAACCTAATAAAATGTGATTTACCCTTGAGATGTAAAGATGTTTCAACAAACACAAATCAATGTGATAACACCACTTTAACAGAAAGTAGGATTAAAATCATGTGATTTTTTTCAAGAGATGAAGAAAACGCATTTGACAAAAATCCAACATCCATTCATGGAAAAAAAACAAAACTCTCAATGAATTAGGCATTGAAAGAATGTAACTCAACATAATAAAACCCACATATGAAAAGTACTCAGCTAAAATTGTACTCTACAGGAACATAAAAATTATGAGCACTCTTGCCATTTCTACTCCAACATAGTACTCCAAGTTTTAGCCAGAGTAATTAAGCAAGAAAAATAAATAAGAGACATCAAAATTGGAACAAAAGGAGTAAAATTATCTCTGTTTACAGATGATATAATCTTATAAATAAAAAATCCTATCAAATCAAATAGCTGTTAGAACTAATAAATTCAGTAGGTTGCAAATACAAGTTTAACATAGAAAATTAGTAGCATTTCTATACACTAACAATGACCTATGTAAAAAAGGAATTGTGAAAACAATCCCATTTACAATAGCCTCAAAAACGAGCATAATTAGGAATTAATTTATCCAAAGAGGTGAAAAACATGTATACTGAAAAATATAAAATGTCGATGAAGGGAATTGAAAAAGACACAAATAAATGGAAAGATATCACATGTTCATTGTTTGGAAAAAATATTATTAAAATAGTCATGATACCCAAAGCAATCTACGGATTCATTGTAATCCTTATGAAAATTCCAATGACATTTTTCTCAGAAACAGAAGAAATAATCCCAAAATTTTCATGGAACTACAAAAGACCTTGAATGGCCAAAGAAATCTTGAACAAAACAGAACAAACTGTAGACATCACACTATCTGATTTTAAAATATGTATACAAAGCTGTAGTAATCAAACAGCATGGTACTTACATTAAAATAGACATGTAGACCAATGGAAAAAAATAAAGAGCCCAGAAATAAATTCATGAATTTATAGTCAATTGATCTTTGAAAAACAAGCCAAGAACACAATTTGTAAAAAGGATAGTCTCTTGAATAAATAATGTTGATACAATTGGATATCCACTTGAAAAAGAATAAAATTATACCCTTATCTCACACCATATACAAAAGCCAACTCACAATGGTTTATATACTTAAACACAAGACATGAAATGCTAAGGCTATTAAAAAAATAAGGAAATGCTTTTTGACATTGGTCTGTGAAATGATTTTTGGAATATGACCCTATAAGCACCAACAACAAAAGCAAAAATAGATCAATGAGGTTATATTAAACTATAAAACTTCTGCACAGCAAAGGAAATGATCCATAGAGTGAAGAAACAACTCATGGAATGGGAGAAAATATATTTAAACCATACACTTATAAAGTGTTAATATCCAAATTATATAAGGAACTCAAACAACTCAATAGCAGGAAAACAAATAACCCAATTAAAAAAATAGGCAAATGACCTGCCTAGACATTTCTCAAAAGAAGACATACAGGTGGATCAACAATTATATGAAAAAATGCTCAATGTCACTAATCATCAGGGAAATGCAAATTAAAACCACAATGAGATATTGCCTCATATCTGTTAGAATAGCTATTATCAAAAAGACAGAAGACCACAAAAATGATAAATATATGAGGTAATACACAATGTATTACATATTTCAAAAAATGTACACAATAAATATGAAATTTTTATTTGTCAATTAAAAATAAATATATAAATATAAAAAGAAGATGAAAGATAACAAATGTTGGTGAGCATGTGGAGTAAGGGAAACCTTGTGCAGTGTTGTTGGGAATGTAAATTAGTGCACTATGGAATACAATATGTTGTTTCTCAAAAAAATTAAAAATAGAAACACCATATTATCCAGTAATTCTACTTTGGTATATATCCAAAGGAAATGAAGTTAGTATGTCAAGGAGATATCTGCACTCTCATGTTCATTGCAGCGTTATTTCTGATAGCCAAGATATGAAATCAACCTAAGTGTCCATCAAAGGATGAATGGATGACTGTGTGTATGTGTATATATATAACATATATAACATATGTAACAATAACATATAATTCAGCCTTAAAAGAAGAAAATAAGAAAATTCTGTCATTTATAAGAACATGCTTGAAACTGAAGGACATTTTGTTGAGAGAAATAAGGCAGGCACAGAGAGACAAATACTGCATGATGTCACTTATATGTGGAATCTAAAAAGTTGAACTCATAGAAGCAGAAAGTTGAATGATGTTAGCCAGGGGCTGGGGTTAGGGGGTGAAAATGGGGCAATTTTGGTCAAAGAGTAAGAAGTCTCAGTTAGACAGGAAAAATAACTTCTAAAGAGCTACTGCACAGTGTGGTGACTGTAGTTAACGTTAAAGTACTATATGCTTAAAATTGCTAAGAGAGTAGATATTAAATGTTCTCACCACAAAAAAAAATAAATATCCCAGGTGATGGATATATTAGACTGATTTAATCATTTCATATACATATATCAAAACATCACACTGTACATCATAAATATATACAATTTTTATTTGTGAATTTCCTGTATATTTTAATAATGCTAAGAAATTTTGTAAAAGCTAGTAAATTAGTGAATTCAGCCCAAAATAAATAGAAGAAATAAAACAATAAAGATAGGACAGAAAATCAATAAAATACAAACAATAGAAAAAATCGATAAAGCCATTAGCTGAATTTTTTAAATAAAATCTTAGCTAGACTAATCAAGAGAGCATGAGAAAATGAGTGAGAGAGCAATAGAAAAGAATGCACAACCGATATGTTAAACGTCGACGGATCTTAAAAACATGTTGAGCAAAAGAAGCTATATACAAGAAGAGTGCATAAACTATGATTTTATTTGTATGAAATTTTAGAACAAGCAAAAAAGAGGCGTGGTTATAGAACCCAGAACAGTAGTTGCCTCTCAGGACAGAGGTGTGCATAAGGTAACTTATTAGACTCGTGGAAATATTCACTACATTTAAATCATGTGTAGGTTTACATGGGTGGTAATTTTCCAAAAACTCATCAAACTGTACCTTCACTACTTGTATGTTTTATATTATAGATATGACCAGTGAAATCATGGAACTTACTTAGTTGCAGTCACTTATAAGTATGGTTTGTAGAGTCTGTTATCCATGCCACCAAGTAGAAGTGGCACTCAGCTATAAATGGACCATTTGCAAATAACTGAGCCACTCTGAAGATTAAACACAGGATTCTAGATAACTGCTACACCTTGCTGTGAAAGCTTAACTCTGTTATTGGCAACTTTCCAAACCAAGTTCAAATCCATTACATGCCCCTGAACCACAAAGACTGGACTTCCCAGCTGTCTGCAAAACCATTGTACAACCTAGTCAGGTTTGCCGGCTTTCATTTTCATCAGACCCAATTTCATCCCCTCCCCACAGGCTGATATTTAAATTATCTCAACATCTTTCATTTATAAGACCATAAGCATAAGTCACAATCATAAATATCACTATTTTGTGATTAAGATACTTTCTAAAAATTCAGTTTAGTAACCAGTCATAATAAAGAGCATGAGTAAGGTATTAGTCACATCAAAATTATCTCAAATCTCAGGGGACCAGACAGCCCTTAAGAAATGTAGAGCCTAAATAACACTTGTTAAATTAACACATCAACTAACTTCCTATGAGCCTCGCCAAGTGATAAATTGTGCTTGCCCAGTGATATTTTATACACTTTAAAGTGATAATAGCTTCTTATGAAGACAGTAAAACAAATAATTCTCCAGGCTGAAAACAGACATGACGATCCAGGAACAATATACTATTTTTTTCATCAGTGATAGATCTCTGTCATGGCTCATAAATCACCATTGTAAATAATAAAAATATTTTTCAGTAGTATTTTGACCCTTTCAGATCCCATTGTACATTATATCATTTGGCCTTCATAATAATCCTAAAATGTAAGATGTCAGATAGAACCCCCATTGTTCTGTTGAGTAAACGAAACCAAAGAGCCCTTAAGTTATTGTATAACATTACATATCAGGCCCGAGAAACCCAGGGGAAAGCCCTGAGCTTTCAAATTACTGATCTAATGCATTTTCCTTCAGACCAGACATCCTTAAGGCTATATCTGGCCCAAAGGCATTTTTCTGGCTCACAAAGTGTTAGCATACACTTCTTAAATTATGTGGCAAAATTTACATATTTGGAGATTTCATCTAAAAATCTGATGCAACTACTCTTAGATAATTAAATTATTTGGGAATACTTATCCTTTCACATATCAAGAATGAGTTAAGTGGAATTATAATTACTCATTGAGGTAGCTTAATGTGTCCTCATTTGCCATAGACCTCATTAACCACTTCATCCCCTTCCTTTAGATACAATTGGATCTACCTGGATCCTGTGAGCATGTACATTTTTTCATCCTGAGTTAGACTATATGACCCTTCAGAGAACTAACCTAATGCCTTACCTTTGTCTCTTTTATTTCGCATACTTTATTTTTAGAATTCTCCTGACTTTCAGGAAATAGCCTGGGAGAATCACCTTCAAAAGCCCTGGGTCACTTGGTTCTGTCGCTCCTATTTATTATGATTATTGCTCAGGACCACATTTTTCATATAGGTGTTGCAGTCCAAAATGACCGCACCTATTCTGAAGTCAAGAATAGTTACTTCAGAATTTATTCATTTTTACTTATGCATGCTCTCTTTCTCTCTGTCTCTCTCTCTGTATATGCATACACACACACAGAGATATATCAGTATATGTATGCAAATGCACTTTGCACTTTTAGTGTATTGGAGTCATGATTTATGTTTTAAATAGCTAAAATGAAAACTCTTTTAAGCAGACATTTACATACATAATAGCCTTTTTGGGAGGTGTAGTTTGCAATACACAAAAATAAAATCCCTGAGATGCCAAAAAACTGACCATAAGAAAGTGCCTCTACCTGTTTTGTTATTTCATTCTATGGTCAATCCTGCTGTTATGAAAGAAACCTGACCAGGGTGAGTTTAATCTAAAGATGAGCAGATTCTCTTTAATTTTTAAAATAATACAGCTTTAATCCTGAATGACACACTGGTGGACAGCCTGCTAGGAATTTTCACTGAGAAAATTCTTATGTCAGAACCAGAATCTGGCTTTGGGCAGCAAATCTAAACTAGTGTTAAGACAATGGAATAATAAGCCGGTTGGGAGCAGTCCCGATTTCCTCGCACTGTAAGATAGATATTTAGATTGAGGTAGTTAGAATGTAGAATAGAAATGGCAAAATAGAAATGGTAAATTAGATCTCCCAGAGAAGACAAAACAATGACTTATCTTTATGCTCTCTTTGGTCTTTCTTGCTCTTCTTACCTCTCTGAACTCTTATGTTCCATTCGTGGTTAATCTTGATAAAACAAATTTTCTAGGTAAGTAATTTTTGTCTATCAAGTTCCATATCTGTGTCTGGTGAGTTAGTAAGTAGGTCACTTCCACTGATTCTGTTTCTGATTCAATTGAAAGCACAGAGGCTCACTTTCAGCCTCAGAAGATGATAAAGCACAGATCTCTTAGAGAATGCATTGCTGTACCCCTAAGATATTACAAACTATGCCATCCTTTCCTGCCACATCCTATCCCTCCAGAGCTCTTACACACTTTTTTGCCTTCTCAGGATACCTATTCCTTGAACCATCTCCGCACTCCCAGTTTACAAGCTTCCTCTTCCCGGGGTCTCTTCCTTTCCTTTTCAGCATGGATCCCAAGCTCAGTAGCCTTGGCTGAGTCCCACAAGCAATGTCTTCTTCTTGTTTCAGACACACTGACCTTTAAATTCTCACTTTTGTCTCAGTGCAGCTGTGGATCTTCTTACCTCCTAGGCTAGTGAGCACAAGCATAGAAAACAGTCGTGAACTTTTTGGATTGATGAAATCTCTGGTTTCTCGAATTAGCTGGATTGTGTGTGCCACTATGCATACCTTTTTTTTTTTGTTGTTGTTGTTTTCCCTCATTTCCCTGAGCACCTACTGCAAACATCTATCACTTTCCTCCAGCTCTTGCTCTATACCTGTTAAGTTTCCAGAGTGAAATAGAGGATCTAGCTAATTCCCCTTAACTCCAACACTTCATGTCTAAATTTTCTGCTTTCTCCCTGTTTTTATTTATTGTATATGAGTGTGTGTGTGCACATGTAATGCCTATTTTTTTAGAATTTATCAAAATACTAGAGAATATATGCAAAAGATGTTTCTCATTATGTTATGCTAAGAATTTTTAGAACTAACTCCAGAATTATCTTTATTTGTAGTCAAATCCACACAATCAATGAACACAAAAATTTTGTGAACATTTTGAATCTTTATAAAATATATATGCACCCTCACTCTATTTCAGAGAAAATATTAACTTATTGTG
>JAQIFY010003398.1:0-12577 GCA_028533085.1 Varecia variegata | reverse complement strand
TTAATAACAGTTTTAATAACAAGTCACCACTTTAAGTGCAGGTAGGTTCCTGATTTAAGGGCCCTGTACAAATTAACTCTAATCTTCACAACAACCCTAAGTGGTTGTATCTACTTTCAATGTTAATTTACAGATGAGTAAACTAAGGCACAAAGAGGCTAATTAACCTGCCCCCATCACACAGCTGACACATATTGGACCAGGATACAAACCTGCAGGGAGGCCCCAGGGTGCATCTCTATATCACTACACTGTATCATGATCTTTTACATAAAAATGTAATTTTTTTCTCATTCATCTCATGGGAAAGTGTGAAAGTGGACCTGAGGTAAAAGTTGATTGAAAAATGCTCATCTGCCCCCTTTAATCCTGGCAATAGGGGACCTCTGGGACTGGCCCTCTCTCTCCATTGCTTGCCCATAGTAGGTGCTCAGTTACATCTATGGAATTGGTGGCCTATTTACTTTCTGTACTTCTGCCTCAGGGCCCTTGATCGTGCTTTCCCCCTTCATCCTTCTTCCCCCATAGCACAGCTTGGCCCCACAAATCCTTTAGCTCTTAACTCAACTGTCATATTCTTAGTGAGACCCTCTCTGAATAGGCTATTTATATTTCAACACTCTTTCTGCCAAACATTCCTTGTCTACATTTTTTTAAATTCTCCATAACTGTTATTAACATTTAACATACCACCTATTTTACTGATTTAATTTATTGTATGGTTCTCCCTGGAAGCATACAATTTTCGCGAGGCTGGGACTTCTGTCTGTTTTGTTCACTCCTATATATCCTATGCTTAAGACAGTGTCTAACACCTAGTAGGCTTAATAAATATTTGTTTGATGAATGAAATAATATGTTTTCTACTGGTCGAGACAAATTTGCCTGGATTCAGTCAACCTCTTCCTTAGACTTATGACAAACTAGAACACTACAAGAAAGCAATGTTTACTTGTTTTTTAGGGTCTCAGACACAATTTTGCACTTGCTGGTTATCTGCTTAACTCACTCAGACTACTGGCCTTCAACATTGTCCTTAACGTATCAATATTTATGTTTAAAACACATAATTTTTTATATATATGTATAAAATTCACATCCCTCAGTGTGAGTTCCAAAAAACCCTTTAGAATTTTTACAAATTGTTAACGTCATTGTAAATTCACTACATTCCCCATGAAATAATATATTAATTTCTGCTTTTGTTCTCTGACATCATGTCATTTTCAGTACAAATGATGCCTTTCTGCCTTCTCTTCCCTAATATTTGTCCATAATCTTAATGTATCTAAAATATTATCATTTCCAGAAAGCTGCATTCACTTGATGGACCTATGCTAGGGCTACACTGCTAGAATATCCCCTTTTTTATCCCACAGTCTTGAATTAGGTGTTAAATTTGTACTCTAAACAGCACTTTATCTAATTCTAGCATTTAATTCTTATATCGTAATTGCCTTATTACTTCTCTCTTTCTAACAATCAGCCATAAGGTTGTTGTTTTTTGCTTATGTTCATTGTTTCTCTTCTGCACGGCCCCAAGCCAAGGATATAGTAGAGCTCAGTAAATATTTGTTCCTTTGTATACATTGTCTCTATCTATTTCTAATTACTCTTCTACCTTATAAACTTAAACACTTGTTTGATCAATTTGTTCTTGTTAATACATACAGTACTTGTTGATATTCTCTTACAGTTCTATTAGCTGTTGCAGTGTGTTTTACCTCCTAACAGCGTATGCTCTTTAAGCACTTATGTAGTACTTCATGGGCTTCCATTTCCCAAAAGATCTGAGTGAAGGTATACAAAATGTTTTAATTTTTAAGAGCTTAAGAGCTTGAACACTTGAGTCAGATTTGCAGGGTATAAATCCTGGGTCTATGTTTTACTAACTAAATGACTTTGGGCAAATTGTATAACATTATAAACCTTGGTTTTCTCATCTATAAAATTGAGTAGTGTATGTAATTACCTAACAAAAGAGATGAAAGACTAAATGAGATAATACATCTAAATCACTTTGTACAAGTTATTGTGATTATGTAGTGCTATGTTGTGTACTTCAGCTGCTAAGTAATTATTTTTGAGATTTCCACCTCTCATATCCATGATGATACAATAGTTATGAGTAGACTGATAATGGCATAGGGAAGAAGTATATACCAAAAGTAGCAAGCTCATCCACAAGTTTCCAATGCCTCATGTTTCCTCTCTCTTCATCCTTGAATTTTTTGAGCATTCCCAAATTTTACCTTCTCTTTCCATTCTAATTCCATAATTTCTTTGCTTTATTTGTATCATTAGGGTACTGAGGAAATGGTGTAATGAGCTATTGCTTAATGTTGCACAGGCCTGTCCTAAGAGACATGCTAATGTATCAGTACTAAAAATGTTTGAAATACTAATTTTCCTTCTAATGAGCCTAAACATTTTATTATAGTTATACCTTAATACCAAGCTGCAGGTCATTACCTTCACATATTGAAAGCAGCTGATGTTTCCCGGGCTTAATGTTTCTGCCATTTGCTTGATGACCCCTCTTTCTTGCCCATTTTACATAGTAGAATTTTAAGAAATGAAAATTAGATTGCTTGACAGGTACCGTGTGTGATGTTTTGATTTCATTATTTATTTATTCAAAAATATTTTTCTGATTATAAAAATTAATGTATGCTAATTCCATGAAATCTGAATTTTTAAAATGGAAAAGAACAAATAAAATTAAAATGAACTACTAAAGATAATCATTTCTGATTTAGTTCCTACCAATCTTACTTTCAATATATGCTTTGTGTACATGTATTATACAGTACAATTTCATTTGTTGCCACTTTCATTGAACTACATATGCATGTTTTTCCTTTTCATTAATAATCTTTGGCAATGCTGCTATAATAGCTATAATAATGGTTCAGTTATATAATTATATATGTTACAGTTTTATATATGTATGTATAATATGCATGTATATATCTACAATTATTTTCTTATGTTTCTACAGTATCATCTTATAAATAATAGTGAGAGGAACATCTATGTGACAAATATTTATCTGAGTTATTGACTATTTAAGTATATCCTAATGGGAACATATTCTCAATATTTTTAAACATTTGTGATATACTATATTAGTTTTAAGGAACAAAATATAGTACTGTAGATAAAATCTCAGATTCTGAAGTCAGTGAGACATGTGCTTGAATCTTCACTCCAAGTCATGCTAAGTAGGTAATTTTAGGGAAGGTAACTAGGTAATTTTACCTCTTTAAACTTTGTTTTCTTCATCTATAAAGTGGGATTATTGCACATAAATAAATGATCCTATAGATAGTATTGAGCATCTTTGATGTCAATAAAAATTGTTAATTTTAGCGATTAATTAGTACACCTACCAGGAATGCAAGTCTGCTCATATTGCAGCTTTATCAATATCAATATTGTCATTAAAAACATATTGAATTTGATAGAAAAAAATAGGTCATGTTTTAATTGAAAAACTCAAAGTCAAACAAACTTAGGCAAAATTAGGGTGTTCATTGGCTCTGTAGAAAAGGAAAGATCACCACCACCCTCTTTTTGTTCTTTTGTGGGCTCTTTGGCTGGGTCTAGGAACCAAACTGACAGCACAACACAGATTAACAAGAAAAGCATACACATTTTATTAATTTTATATTTACATAAGAATCTTCACATGAGAGCAAAGAAATGGCCACAGCAAGATACATTTATATTTTTAAGATAAACAATAAATTTGTAAAGAAATGACAGAAGAAAGGAATCTGGCTAGCAGTAATATATTGTAGGGGAGTCACTAGGAGATATATGGATGAAAAGCAGGGGAAGATCAGAATCACTTCGGGGAAGATTATTTATTCAGGCCTGTTGCAGCACTGTGAGTCCCAGTCTCTGAGGCTAAGACCTGTGATCTTGTCCTGGAACTGGGAAGGCACGCTTCCCAAAGGAACATTTAACGCTTGGTACATGCAGGAAAAGATAGGTCAGCTAGCCTTTTTCTGAAACTAAGTTCTCCAATGTTTTCTGCTCGAAATAATCAATATACCAATTTGGCATATTTGAGGATGACACATCCTGCACTCATTCAGATCACAAAACCAAACTTCAGAAGTGACAGCTGGAAGCTGACATTTATATTTGGTTGGAGCCAAAACTCAAATACCACCAGACTTCCTGAAGGGTCTTAATGTTATTAGCTTCTTTACTGTTCTGGACCTGAACATCAGAAGTAAAATTACACTTGTATATCATGTATATATACATTACACATTTTCTGAAACCTTTTAATCAGAGAGGAAAGAGCATTATCTCTCTCAAAATTAGTTTGAAAAATATGGGAAAGTATTCTTATTGCTCTTACTTGACTCAGATGCCTACCCCTTAAACAATTAATTCTATCCAGGGAGATGGGTTTCTATGAGGAGACCAGCTAGAGTGTGGAGAATAAGAGGCAGTTCTTCAAAAGAAGAAAGATGTCAAATATCTGACCACTAGAGTGATCTTAGGAAGGGTAGCCAAGCTAACTGGATCTACTCCAAAGAAATGACCGATGTTCGAACTTTCTTAATTAAATTATGTTACTAGGGTTGGTGAAAATATTTTCAGATATTTGTTAGGACTTTCTTCTGTATAGTGCTCACTTACAGAGAAATTTTTATATTGGTTTAGTGTGTTTTTCCTCTTTTTTATTGCTCTTTGTCATACTTATGACAATGTTTTCCAACTTTGTAGCTAGTTGATTTTTAGATTTATTTTGTTCTGGAAACTCCATTTTGCTGAAGAATTCACAATTAGCATCAAGTCCTTCATAGCTTTTTGGTGTGATTTCTTTAATCTCTATCATAATTTTAATTGTCCTTTCATTTCTTATGTTGCTTAATTATTATTTCTTTTTTCTTTGTAACTATTTTCTTTTGTCTCTTTTTTACAAACCTTTCAATTTGTCTATCTATATACTCTTATCAAAGACCAGCTTTTGACTTTGTTGATCTTATCTCTTTATTTCACAGCTTTATTTAATTTTGTCTCTATAAATTTCCTTCATATTTCAATTATTTCTACCTTTTGTATTTCTTCTATAGAAAAGAACATCTTTGATGAAATATTTAATATGTTTATTTTAAATATCTCTTTTTTGAAAATGCATATGGAATTATAAATGTCTATGTATGATGGCTTCAGCTTTGTTTAAAAAATATGATGTAAATTCCTTTATTTGTATTATTTCTAAACTTGTAATTTACATTATGAATTTTTCTTTTAATTTTTCAAACTTTTTTTAAACTTTAGTATAATTTTTAGTTTCTAATTTAATTGTACCATTATAAGAAAATGTCCTGTTGGACATTTCTTCTTTGTCATTTGTTGAGATTTATTTTGTGGCTTACCATATATTTCACATACACTTGATGATAACATATATTACAAATACTGGTTTATGTTTTAGATCTAGCCTTTTATTTGTTTGGCTAAATCTTGTATATCTTTGTGTATGAGTGTGTGTGGGTGTGTGTGTGTGTGTTTTGCATCTCTCATTCTCTAATGGACATGTATTAAAATCTTCCTCATTATTTGGGAAAGAATAACTTATCTTTATAGTTATGCTAACTTTTTTATATTTTGAGACTTTATTTTTAGTGATATAAAAATGTATTAGTTTCATCCTATTGATAGAGTGTTCCTTTTATTATTCTCTAGTAATTAGCTCTAATAATGATTTTTTTGCTTCACTTCTTTTTTCTGATATGGATATTATTCTATCAACTTATTAATTAGTTTTTAATAATTCAATTCTTTTATTTTCACTCTTTGTAAATATTTTGGTTATTTTGTTGATTTTTTAATTCTTTTTTAAGTTACATGTAGTTGTATTCTTTATTTTTAAAACAATTTTAGTTGTCTTTTATTTTTAATTATTAAGTATATCACATTTGTGTTTATTTATATATTGGTAGTTATTGCCATGATTGTTTTTGTAATGCTTGAGTCCTGGCTATAGGTGTGCCCGTCACCCAAATAGTGTTCATAGTACCCTTTAGGTTGGTTTATTCTCCTCCCCTCCATATCACTCATCCCTGGTTGCTTTCCACTGAGTTTTACTTCCCTCTGTGCACTTGTGGTCTCATCAGTTAATTCCAATTTAATAGTGAGTACATGTGGTGTTTGTTTTTCCATTCTTGCAATACTTCACTTAGAAGAATGGTCTCCAGTTCCATCCAGATTGTTGCAAAGGTATTAATTCATCATTTTTATGGCTGAGTAGTACTCCACGGTATATGTATACCACATTTTATTAATCCAGTCATAAATTGATGGGCACTTGGGTTATGTTTTCTGTTAACCTTCCCTTGTTTTTTTTTTTTTTATTTCCTGAGTTTTATTTAATTAATAATAAGATTTAGGTTAGGGTTAGAATTAGGGTTTGGGTTGAGCATTTTTTCTTTTATAGTCAATAGTTACCTAACCTTGATTAAAAATTTTTGATTTTTCAATATTTGTGCTTATCAGTATACCTTCTGACCTATACTATCTTTATGATTTTGCTCCTTTTGTGGTAAAATACAACCATTAATAATACCTTCCATAGATATTTATATTTGAAAATATTTAGTCATTGAATGTCTGAAAATGCACTAAGTCCAAAGTGATATTTAACTAATTATACAATTTTAGATTGAGGATTTTTCCCCCATACAATGAAGACATTATTATTCCACTGATTCTAATGTCTAATTTTTGTTATCAATCTAAATGTCTTTTTTAAAATAGATTATCATTTTTCACATGTAGGTAAATTTTTATTCATAGTATTCCCCATTTTTCATTACACTGTGTCTAGGTGTAGTTTTATTTTTATGCATCATGGAGTTTTCATGCATGCTTGTAGTTCAATTTTATTCTTAATATTATATCTGCCTTTATTTCTGGAAAAGTTTCAGTCATTACACCTTCAAATACTGTTCTTTTATCTGCCTTTATCTTCTTTCATAATGCTTACTAGACATATACTGGAATACACAACTACACTCCCACCCTCAAGTCTCAATGGCTTTTTTGCTTTTATTTTTTCATATCTATATCTGAAATCTACCTAATTTCCCAAATTGTAATCTTTCTATTGACTAATATTCTTTTCAACTTTGTCTAGCCTAGAGTACATTCTATCTACTGAGCTTTTTTTCTTCAATGACTAGCACTTTAGTTCTTTTTGTTTTTCTTTTGTCATTTTAGACTGTTTTAATTTCATTTCTTTTTCTTTAGTGAATTTTAGCTCTTCTTTAAAATTTTTTTCAGTCTGTCATAATATTAATCTATACATATTTATTTCATCTTCCAGTTATTGACTGTCTTTATTAACTTTAGATATCTTTATATGTTATGAAAAAATTTTGCAGCTTCTTTTAAGTAAAAGAACTAATTCTATCTTTTCCCTTTCTTTATCTCTCTTGCTTTCTCTTTGTGCTTACCCTTCCATAGATTTCGGTATTATAGTCATTTCCTTTGTTCCAAGTCTCCCATTCCAATAGCCCTGGAGTCTTCTAGGATAAGTTTACATTTGTGATAGACGAAACTTCCCCTCTGATATTGAAACCACAGCTCTAGTCATTCAGTGTATTACTTGGTTCAGGTCCGGGTTGTAAGGATGTATATTAACTCTAGATACCTTAACCGTATAAGTTCACAAAAATTGTAGCTTCCAACAGCATTAGCCAACAACTTTTGTGGGCTTCATTTTGTCAGGAAATCTTACAGAAGCCATGGTTTTAGCAATAAGTTAGCTTTTATCTCACATCTGACCCAAGGATCTTTTAGTTTCTCTTACTCTGCAGAAGCTGAACGACCAAGGTGTGCTTCTAAACCCAGAGCCTGAGGCCCATGATTTCATGCTATTCTTTATTTTGTGTTTCTGTTTTCTTCAGTGAGTATAATTTCTATTATCCTTTTATCAAACTCTTCAAGCTTTTACATTTTTAAAAATCATTTTTAGCCCAACTCTGTGTTTGAGACATAGTACAGCTTAGTGTCTAACTTAGACTCTGGAGCAAAGTAATTTAAATCCTGGCTAGTCCTCTTTTAACTGTGTGGACTATAGGCAAGTTAATTAAGCTTTCTGTGGCACAATTTCCTGCTCCATAATATGGAGGTGATCCCCTAGTTTTTGGGTTTTTATTAGGTTTACCTGACATTTGTATATATGTGCATACAAATGCTTGGAACTCTGATTGGCACATAGTAATTACCTGATGAGTGTTAGCTATTACCATTTTTTTAATTGTCTCATTTTGTAGCTATCCTTTTAGACCATTTTGACCAGATTTCTTCAATAAATTCTTTTATTCTTCTAGAATACATTTAGTTGTATGTTATGAGATACAATTAAACCTTGACTCATTATGTAGTTACGAGAATCAGCTGTGACATTATTCATGGTTATATGATAGATAAGCTACTGTGTAAATATATGATTTTGAGCCTTGTGATCACAAAAAATTTTTTTCTGAGCTTCAGCTCATTTAACATTTCTATATATTTTTTTTTAAAAATCATTTTAAATTACATACAGTCAACATTGATTGGTCTCTATTTCCTTTACATTTATTTAATTAAATATGTATTTAAGGTCAAATGCCTAACATGTAGCAGGAAGTATGCTGGGTGCTGGAGATTCAGTGTTACAAAAACAGTCCTAGATCTGAATCTGACCACCTCTGAGAGCTTTCTATGCACCTTTTGTACCTTCCCCTCCTCAGAATCAATACAGGTACCAATTATATATTTTAAATTGTCATGAAATGCATAGAAATATATTTGACAATGATATCTGAGTTATATATAGTGTTATCTTTCAAGAATTTATTTGTAGTTATTATTTACATTTAAAGTATTAAACATACAGTTTTTTTATAAAGATATTTCCCTATTCAGTAATTGTATATGTGTATTGTATACTTTTAACCACAGTTTATCATAAATTTTTCCATGTTTTGCAGTGGTTCTATAATTGTTATTTTAATGACTTTTAATTATTCATCTAGAATAGTCATTCATTCATCCTACAACTATTTATTAAGCATCTACTATGTGTTATTCTAGTTCATGGGAATGCACTGCTAAAAAAAATCCACAAAGTTCTTGTACTTATGAAGTCTACAATATTCTCACATATGTGTAGTTGATATAATCATTCATTTAATTTTTCTATTATGCAGTATAACATTTTCAGGAGAGAACATTATATATATCTTGTTCGATCTTGAAGAACCCTTGCAGAAAAAAAGCAATTAGTTATAGACCTAAAATCTAAAAATTTTTTATTTATTTAAATGTTGTTCAGTAAATTGACTTTTCAAAAAAAGATGAAGACAAAAAGTTTTATATATAAAACCTAGTGCGTTGAACCAAGAAACTACTTAAAGACTCATCCAAATAAACAATTAAGTTGAACCTGTGCTTTCCGTAATAAATTAATATCCTCCCTATTTCTTGTTGAGATGCAATGTAAAGACATAAGGACTTTCATATGGAAAATTGTGTTACTATATGACATTTCTTCACCTATCTGAAAAATAGTACCTTAATCTCAAAATTTATGTTGATGCCCAAGTTTGTAAAATCTATTTTACAAAATTATACAAAGCCATAGATATGTTTATATTAAAGAATACTATTAGTTTATGAAAATAGTCTTTTAATTATTCACTTAAATTGTAAATGACCTCATTAGCATGCCAATTTTCTTCTTTTCTTTCTTTGTTTTACAATATGTAAATATGCTTGGAACCTCTGTGCAGAGAGATAGCAATTCAGTCTGCTTGTCTCCCTGCAGCTGTTGGTATCAAGTTTGCATAAAAGTTGCTTCTAGCATTTTTCTGACTCTATAACAGAACAAAGTTTATTTCTTCCATATTAGATTATTATTATAAATTTCACTTATTTTCATTTTTTATTTATAAGTGATGCTACATTAATTTTTGATCATAACTTTTTATTTAATTTGTAATAAAGTTCAGAAGTAACATGAAAATATGAATATAGAAGTAATATGAAAAGTTTCAAAACTATGTGCACTTTTGTGATCTTTAATATTGCTAAAGTTTCTCCTATATATTTTCAGCAACCTAGATAAAATTAGTTTGATCTTATGTTCCTCTACTTTAACTTATACATAACTTCCTGCCTATATGGCGTTTCTCATTATAGGATCTTTAATTTGGTGGTGGGAGGCTAAACGGAGGCAATCAAGAGTGGTGACTGTTCATTTTCTTCTCAAATGTACTCTTTGTCCACTTTGCTAACTTCTACTTGCATTATTTAACTCACTTGAGTCTCATAATCAAAAAACATTTTTTCTGAGATTCAGCTTTTTTAATTTTTTATATTTTTGAAAAAAATCTTTAAAAAAACATGTAGTCAACACTGATTACTCTCTATTCTCTTTACATTCATCCATTCAATTTTTTATTCCAAAACCAAATGCCTAACATGTATTATAGTAGAAACCATGCTGGGTGCTGGAGGTTCAGTGTTATGAAAACAACCATGGATCTGAATTTGAATTTCTTTGAGAGCTTTCTGTGCAATCACCTTTAGTACCTTGCCCTCCTCAGTATCAGTACTGCTACCAATGACATAACTAGAATTGTATTTTGGAGATTTCCAAATCCTTTGAGTCTTGACTCTCATTAACATTGTCACATAATCCCACCTATCTTTAAAAAACATTCTCTTAGCAATCTTTGTTAGTTTAGGTTAAGTGCTTAACTATAGCTAGTCTTTATTTTCCTACATGCCGTAAATTCTAGATTAAATGATTTTTCCCCACGTTGTCAATTAATCCCTTTCTCACATCTCTCTCTCTCCAGATCTCTCAAAGCTCGCAGAATGCAGTTTGAATTAGCACTATTCCAGTTACTTCTTACTGGTGTACCTCGGGGAATGAGATTGGCAGATGGTTCTCCAGTTTGCCTGAGATGGGAGGAGGAGGGATACAAGGTCATGGGGATATTTCAAATTTTGGGTTCTGTATTCTTTGCCTCTTCCATCACTTCCTCTTTTTGTAAGTGATTCAGAACCATCAGGGTTGGAATTAATATTTACAAGACTGCCATGGAAGGATTTGGAGAAAGGTAAAATTTTGTGGTAAGCTTTGAGGAGGCATTATTCATCTGTCAGTTTAACAAATATTTTTTGAGCTCTATTATGCTCCAAACACTCCAATAGTGACTACATCTGCTTCATCTGCTAACTAGAAGAATAGCTAAGTTCTTTCATTACCAAGTATCTTTCAGTTATCAAATCTAAACACAAACATTTCTATCATGTAATAATAAGTCACCATATTCATTTTACCAAAACGCATACTTTGTCATGGCTTCTAATTTTCTAAGACAATGGAAAAATCTGGCTAAAGATTGCTAGTTTTTCAAAATTGTTTAAAATTGGGATCACTGTTTTATTAATGAAGTATTTAGCATAATGCCTGGCCCTTTAAAAGCATTTAATAAATATTGATTCATTTTAATGTTATCAAACTATTAAACTTACTCATTTGACAGCAATAAAAGTTTCAAATATTAAATGTAAAAATATTAAAACTATTTAAATACTCATTTTCACCTGATAAAAATAAACTATTTTTTATTTTTAGTGTATTTCCTCAAGTTTTAATATTGAGTAGAATAAAGAATACTTTAACATTGTCTTTAATTCATAGACTACAGGCAAGAAAAGTACATCAAGTCCATAACCTGCCTTTGGTGAGAGGTACATCAAAGTTAAATTCAGATTAAAACCTATCTACTCTGTTGTCAAAATTGAAAAAAAATTCCATCTGTGAGTTCTGTAAGATAATTGAAAGCCCTTATATTTGGAAAGAGTTCTTTCTAATTTCTAACATTAATATTCCCTGATAATACTGAGAACTGTTCTTTCCTTTTCTGAAATGAAATTCACTGATTCCTCACAATTCTTATAATACATGTTTACATATTTGAGAACAATCCAAGTTCTCCATGTTCCTTTTAAATCATAAAAAAGATTAAGCATCTCATTTATTAGATTGGGGACAAGGCTGTTGTATTACTCTGCCCATGACAACAGTTACAGAATTTTAAAACTAATGGTATTCATTGCATTACTGGTGTGTTTAGGTAAAAACAAAGAGTTCACTTGAACTGTAATACAGAATGCACATTTTTTACAGAAAGGGTAGAAATCAAAGAGTGAATGAGAAAAAATGTGGGAACTAGTTGCAAGCGATAAGGAAAATCCTGCAATAATAATGTTATTACCTTTAACATTTCAGAAAATTTAGGGAGAAAATGAGAGAACAATTTTTGACTTGACATTAAAAAATTAAGCTGCAGCTAAAAGGAAAACTGTATATCAAATTGGAAACAGTATATTGACTTATTATGAACATTATTGATGATTCTGATGTGGCCAATACTCATTCCATTGTGAGTGGACAAAGAAATTAATGAATGATGCAAATGAGTGTAGATTACAGGTTGTTGGAGAGCAGAAACCCCTCTTACTCATCAATATATCCCCAGTTCCTGAC
>JAQIFY010003397.1:0-12579 GCA_028533085.1 Varecia variegata | reverse complement strand
GGGGTGGGTAAACTCACAACTAATGGACGTGGTGAGCATTGTAGGGGGGGGAAGGGCACGTCTCAAATCATGGTTGGGATGTGGCCAAATCATAACATGTAACCAAAATGTTTGTACCCCCATAGTTTCCTGAAATAAAAACAAAACAAACAAATAAAAAAGTGCAGTGCCCAATGCATAGTAAGTGTTGAGTGAATATTTGCTATTGTTGGTACTAATTAATATTGTATTTGAAATAGTGCCTCACACATAATAGATGCTAAATAATTGTTATCTATTCCTATTATTACTACAATTATTAAACAATACAATGAGTGAGAAAATAATTCTGCTATTGAATAGGCTGTTGTGTTTGACATGGACTTTAGAAACCTTCTAGCCCAATTTCCTCATAAAGGTGACTTGAAACTTGGCAATTTGAAGCAATTTGCCAATGTCACTCAGTTGAGACCTAGAACTTAGCTCACATCTAACTTCCAATCAGACACCCATTTTACTAAATTATGTTGCTTTCTTAATGTGTAATGCTAAGTTTTAACCTTGTAACTGTAAAGCATTGCCCATATCATCTATAACAGTGTTTGGCTCATAAATGATATGCAATCCATGTTTGTTGAGTCTAACTGATCCATTAAAACTGATGCTCTCAGAATGTAAAAAAACAAAAAAAAAAGGTTCTCTCTTATCACCCTGGTGGGTACTTCTTTCCACAATAATGCTTTAAAATGCAAAGCAGAGAATTGAAAAAATTGACTGATAAATAGAAAATAAGATATAAATGGGCAGTCTAGCAATCTGGATCATGTGGATCCCCAAAATGGATAATTGGATCTATCGTGCTACTTGTCCTAATCTTATAACATTCAGATGTAGTAGTTGTTAATGTTGCTGAAATTCTGAAGGTGAAAATATGTAAGGGAAAGTATAAAGAGAATCTTGTTAATAAATATGTATTTATTCATTTGCTAGTGGCTGGGCATAGGGTAAGTTTTGGGAAGGGTAGCAATCAGAGCAAAAGTAGATTTTTTTCTTTAAAGAAAACAGTGCTTTATTATAGCTCCAGAATTAGTGAACAACCTTAAACCAACTTTATATTAACTACGACAATGGGAACCACAAATAGGCAGACTAATGCAAGGCCTATGAATACGGGACTTGGACACACATGTCACATAGGCAGGAGGCCCAGGGAATAAATCTACAAGTGTCTCTCTGAGAGTGCTTTCCAACATGTCCCCAATACAATTACTTCTGTTTTAGGGATAGAAGCCAAAGATAAAGGCCAAAGTTTATTTTTTAAATGTCTTCCTTGTCACTGTCACATTGTATTTGCCTTATAACAATGAACAATGGTTAACAAATATTAAGAACTCCCTGCTGAAGATGATAACAAAATGCTAAAGTGATTAGTATTTTTTAAATCTCACCTATATTTTGGGGGGTTTATAATTTCAATAAATTTCAGTGAGTTCTCTGCTTCTTTCTTTTCCCCTGAACTTCTAGCCCAGTGAATAACCTTCAGTGTTGATCTACATTTTCATTTTCTCTTGAAGAGTTCTAGTTAAGACTGCAGATGTTACAATTGCACTGTAATTAATGTCAAAAGGCACACATCTCTAGTTTTGAAAATGATTAAATTCATTCCTCTCATATATGTACATAGATAACTCAGAAAGTTTTTTTAGAGATAAATTCCACTGACGTTTATGCTTTTTTAATTTTTATTTCAATAAAAATCTTGCTGCTTTTTCACTGGCTGGTTATAATACTACCTAATCTTTTGGTTGCTTTCCTCTTTGGTTAGCTTGCTTCTTGTAGTTATGGGTTCTGGCTGGCTGCTGGCTGTGGTGCAGATTCCTGCCTTATTGCTGTGCACTCTCCCCCAGGTCCTAGGTGTTCAGCCAGCGCCAGGGCCTCCCGGCTCCAGCGACACTCGTCCACCTGTGGGTCTATCAGCTCCATCTGTCCTCGGGACTCTTTGAATACTGGCTCACTTCAGAGCCATAAATGCCTAGGCACATGAGCTAATCCAGTCTCCTGTGCTGATAGAATCCATGACAGGATCACAAGCTGCAGGGTAATAAACTTCATTTGGGTGCTAATAAATTTCAAGCTTTGAAAGTAGGTGTTTATGTCTAGCGAGAGATACTGTTGGCAGAAGGGCCTTTCTTGGGGTATCTGTATATTGTTTGGTAGCAGTGACACCGCAGTGGGCTGCCAAGAGGACTGATCTGAGGTCTCAGGTAGAGGGAGGAAGGGGCCATTTGAAGCAAGAGCCCTGGGACTGCCCAATCAACTGTCTCATTCCAGGCCCAGCCCTGCCCCGATACCCCATTCTTCCTTGAGCTCCATCTTTTGTAGCTGACTGTCTCCATCTGTAAAGGGATGCCAACGTAAGCTTTGATCTTTTGGGGAAAGAGGAGTTAATTTTTATTACATTCTTTACCTGTATTTAGTCTCTCCACTTGCATACCCTCCTACTTGGGTGAAAGAATTTTGGAACTTTGATCTTTCAGTCCAAAGTTTGGGGTTGGATTACACAATAAAATATATGGAAGTTTGTTCTTTGGATGTCTTTTAAAAGAGGGTAAATTCCTGTTTCAGTTGGTCTGTATAGTGTGGGCTGATGTGTTCAATTGACTGCTTAGACAGGATCAACAATTTATGAATGATGTTTAGCTTACTCAGGACTCTTCGGTGATAGCAGAGATGCAAAGGGAAGAGACGGCACAGACTTGCAATCTAGCTGGGAAGGAAAGAAGTATGACTATGAGGAGTGAAGCAGTAAGCCTGCGGGTGCTTGGTGTGCAGCGCCCACCCCCCACTTCTCACTCAGCCTCGAGGGAGGGGATGGCGGTCAGCGTGGGCACGTTCCTTCCCGGCCAAGGGCACATGAGGGCACACAGCCTGGCTTCACCAACTGGCCGCCAGGAGCTCAGTTTTTGTGCTGCTTCAGTTGACTGCTTTGTAAGGACAAAAACACACGAACAGAAGCCAGCTTGGTAACCTCACCTTTCCCGTCATCCTTCCGAACTCATTTGTGTCCCAGAGATGCGGTATGGACTGGTTAGTAGTGGAGGTTTGCTGCTTTGAGGCACTTCTGGTTTCCTATCCCTGACACCACCCTCTCATTCTGATGCCTCTCTGCCTGTCCTCTGAAGGTCCCTGTTAGACACTCACGTGCTGGTGTTCCCTGACCTCCAGTGGTTGGAAAGACTGCTGGGTTAATAGGTGAACGCCAACTTAGTTCTTTAGAGTGTAAAACGTCTGATTGTCATATGAGTTTTGTGGCCAGAAGGAGAAAATATCAAGTCAACTTATGTCAGTCTTCTGTGAGGTCCCTTCGGTGGGTATTTGGTGGAACTATTTTTTTACTTTTAAAGGAGGTGGGGGGAGTGTAGCTGCCACCAGCATGAAGGTCCCTGCCAGCAAGAAGTATATGGGTAAGTGACAGCTCCCACCTTCAACTTTTGCCCAATTCCTAAACGTTCCCTCCCTGTATGAAACATATACCTGACACTCTGATGGATGCTTGTCCCTGTAGGTACTGTGGGTAATGAGTCTGCCGCTGATTAAATCACAGGTTTCCCATATCACTCTTATTAGGCCTGCAGCACAGTTCCTTGAGCTGACAGCTGTACAATAGCACCTCTTGAGTCGATCCTGGTCTCATGCCAGAAAACTTATCTTTTAACGATTTTGCACCCACCTCCCAACTCCTAGGGCAAGTAGAGAAAGGAAGGAGTATGTTTTGAAAGAAATTCCAAGCTTCTTTGTGTGTTTTCCCGCTTGGTAGTCCAGTTTGTCATTGATTAAAAGCATCATGGAAAACAGCTTTAGAATGTCTGCATGAAGTCCAAGTTCATCATGTTTTAACACTTCTATAAATTATCTTTTGAATGTGTCGGGCACTATGCTAGGTGCTGGGGATCGCAGGGTAGCAAAAACTGTTTTGTCGTCAGCATTCTTGATTTTCATGATCTAAATTTCACACCATGACTAAGAAGTAGGTAAGTTAGTGTCTGTTTTGTTGCTTTGAAAAAGATCCCATACTAGAAAGTAAAGAAAAATATATTCTTTCTTCTGTATTTTCCATAACCGGATAGGTACTGAGAGCAGTAAAAAACTCATTTTTGTAGCAATTTTTTGAGAACCTTGTCAATGTATCAGTATATTGTCTTATGAGGACTCATGAAAGAAATTACTCTCGGAAATCTCCACCCTCAGTAATGGAGCTCTTCATAAATAATTGGTTTGCCTTGGTTTTATGGACACGGTGAAGTCTGGAACAGTTGTTTCCCTGTTTGCAGAGATGTTAGCACATTGAAAGCTATGGAGACAGCAGGATGTTAAAACATGCATCTTTTTCTACTAACACTATTTCTGACTTCATTTATTTTTCCACCCCCATTTCTCTCCTGTTTGATTTTCTCACTTATTTTATTTTACTTTCCAATATATAGTACAATTTTATTACTTATAGTCCTCATGTTGTACATTAGATCTCTAGACTTGTTCATCGTACGTATCTGCTACTTTGTATCCTCTGACCTACATCTCCCCATTTCTTCCCTCCATCCCCATCCCTGGTAACCACTGTTTTGTTCTCTATATATTTGAATTTGTTTCTTTCTGTGTCTGGCTTATTTCCCTTAGCATAATGTCCTCCAGGCTCATTTATGTTGTGGCAAATGGCAAGATCTCATTCTTTTTTAAGGCTGGATATTATTCCATTCTATATATGTACATACAAACTTTTATATGTACATATATAGAATGGAATATTATCCACTTGTCTGTTGGCAGGCACTTAGGTTATTTCCACGTCTTGACTTTTTCGAGTAATGCTGTGATGAACATGGGAGTGCAGGTATCTTTATGAGTTGGTGATTTTATCTCCTTTGGGTATATGCCCAGAAGAGGGTGTGCTGGGATGTGTGATAGTTCTGTTTCTGATTGCTTTGGAAACCTCCATACTGTTTTCCATAATGGCTGCACCAATCTACATTCCCACCAACAGTGTACCCGAATTCCTTTTTCTCCACACCCTCAAAAACATTTGTTATCTTTTTACTTTGTGTTAGCAGCCATCCTAATAGGTGTGAAGTGGTATCTCATAGTGGTTTTGATTTGCATTTCCCTGATGATTAATGGTGTTTTGTGCCTTTTCATATAACTGTTGGCCATTTTTATGTCTTTTGGGAGAAATGACTTTCAGGTTCTTTTGGCCATTTTTTAATCTGCTTATTTGTTTTTCCACTGTTGAGTTGTATGAGTTTTTTATAAGCATTGTGTATTAACACCTTAACAGATTTATGGTTTGCAAATATTTTTTCGAATCTGCAGGCTGCCCTTTTATTTTGTTGATTGTTTCCTTTGCTGTGCAGAAGTTTTTCAGTTTGATGTAGTACCATTTATTTATTTTGGCTTTTGTGGCTTGAGCTTGTGGTGTAATATCCAAAAAAAATCATTGCCAAGGCCAATGTCCAGGAGCTTTTCCCTTATGTTCTCTTCAAGGAGTTTTATAATTTCTGGTCTTTTTTTTTTAGTTTTATGGTTTCTGTTTTTATTTATTTATTTATTTTTCTAGGTCTTTTATCCATTTTGAATTGACTTTTGTGTATGGTGGAAGAAAAGGATCCAATTTCATTCTTTTGCATATGGAAATCTGGTTTTGCCTGTACCATTTATTAAAGAGACTGACCTTTCCCCATTGCACCAGAACCGATGTGTTTCCCTGCTTGGAGGGATGTTAGGGTGCTCAAAGCTATGGAGATACCAAGATGTTGTAACGTATGTGTTTTTTTCCCTTCTAACACTCTTTCTGACTTTATGTTTCTTCCTATAGTTCCCTTCTGTTTAATTTTCTCACTTATTTTAATCTTACAGAACCATCTACACACATTTTAATAACTCTCAAATTCTTTTTGGAATGAGGTGCAGGTATTCATAAATAAATTGATGAAACAGGAAAAATTATAACTGAGAAAAATTACAGGCCAGATCTGTTTATGCTAGAAATTTTCTGGAGGTTTTAAGAATTTATCTAGGCAATTTCACTATTTTTCAGGTCCCCAAGTAAAGAACTATACTTCAGGGAGTTTTACAGTCAAGATGAACCATTATATATCTAATTTGTTTCTGAGAATGTTCCATTTAATCTCATTGGGGTTTGTGTATGTGGAATAAGACAGTCATCCTCCCCCACTTTATATTACAAAAGGAATACAAGTTCATGTTAAAATATTCACACAGCATATAAATTGAAATGAAGCACTAAGTTAAAGTCTTTTCCCCTCCTCAGTCCTCTAAATTTCACTCCCCAGTGTGTAACATCATAGACTTTTGTATGCACTTGTAAGGATACTTATATATCCTGCATATAGAATATATATTCAAAGTCCATATACACTTTGATGTTACCTGAATGAATCATACTCTTCTTTGAAGCAGATTTTTGTCAGTTGATAATATAAGGGCATTTTTTTCATGTCAGTATAAATAATTCTCTTTTATTCTTTTTATAGTTGTTCAATATTCTATTGTATGAATACTTCCTACCTTATTTGACTAGTCTCCAGCTAATGGGCACTTAGGACTCCCCCTTTTATTTGTAAGCAAACCTAGCTGTAACAAATGTCCTTGCTCATATAATTTTTATATACCCATGGGAAAGATACATTTATGAAAATATAATTCCTGGGTATATGCTTTAAAACTTTGGATAGATATTGCCAAACAGCCTTCCATATAGCATTCTCCAAAAAGTGTTATTTCTACCCTCTCACCCCTTTCAGAGACTGGATATAATCAAACTTTTTTTCCTATATGGTAAGTGAAAAGTGGTATTTCATGTCTGTTTTCATATGAATTTCATTATTATGAGTGAGTTTGGGCACTTTCATTTACTAGTTATGTTTTTGGATTTCTGTCTCCGGGCTGTATCTTTAGACCCTTTGTACATTTTTTCACTGTTGGACTATCCAGATTTTTCTTATTCTAAAGAGGGTTCTTTATATTAATTTTCTGTCATGGTGTGTTGTAAATTTTTTTTAACATCGTTGATCATTTGATTTGTTCTATTGTCATATATATGTATGTATGTGTATGTGTGTATATATTAATATATATAACCCACCCATACTGGATTTCATATTTAGTAATTGAATTTATTAATATTTCCTTTGTGGTATCTTTTATGATCATGCTTAGATATCCTCAGAAAGATTGTAAACATGTTTAGTCATACTTTTTCTGGTTTAATTTTTTAATGGTTAAGTCTTCAACCTATTTAGGGTTTCGAACCTAATTCGAAAAGTGAGGTATGAATTAAGTGTTTTTTCTTTTTTCTGACTAGTCAGTTTTCCCAACACAGTGTTTGTTCTCACTGATCTGAAATGCCTTCATCTTTTTTTCTGGGCATTTTAGTCTATCCCATTGACCTGTCTATTCCTGGCACTAGTCCTAGGAAGGTTTACTTATTTTAGGTTTAGAATCTATTCGACTACATGCAGGTTTTGTGAATAAAGTTATTTTCCTATACTTGGACTTTCCATGGGACCTGGGGGAATGTGGTGGTGTGGGAAGTGGGGTAGGAAAAATGAGCTATTAATAAATTTATTCACTTGGGCTTCTATGTACCTCTAGACATAAGCCACTGGAGCAACCAGCTAATATTCTACTACTATCATGTATTTATTTTGTACTCTGCAAAATGTGTTCACGCATGGTCTCATTAATCCTTACAATAGTTTTGTAAGGTAGAGGTTGCTATTCCGATTTTCAGAAAGTGTCTTACATTGAGGTTGTGGGGTTTGGCCAACATCATATAGCTCTCAAGTGGCACAGCCAGGACTCAGCCCCTGCTCCTCCCCTGAACCACAGCTGTCCTGTCTCCAGGGATAATACTGGGTCCTTCACTGAGCCTGAGCCCTGCCAGGAAGGGGTCCTTCTTTAGGCCTTTGAGCAGGTGGTTCCTCAGCTGAACCTGAGACTTCATCTGTGGCTCCTATTCAGTTCCTTGTCAAGCACCCTTTTGCAAATAGACCCTCGTAGCTGACTGCAGGACTGCTCAGTGCTGAGACCCCGTTCCCAGCCGGCTTTGTCTGCAGCTCCTGCAGCAGGAAGCTGGCACAAGGGCAAAGCCTGTTGATGGTCAGGCCTGTATGGTACTTTCTTTCTTAGAAGGATTAAGTATTTCCACAAATATCTGCTGTTTTTTTTTTAAGAAGGGAATTTTTCTGTAACACTATAAATTCTTTGAGCAGATATTTATCAACAGCCCCTGTGATAACGAAGTACTTTTCAGCAGAGAGAAAGTCAGTTTGACAGATAAACATGCTGCATAATTAAAGGATTAGCGTCATCTCTCCTGAAATTAAATTAGGAGGGGAGGACTTTTGTGCTGACTTGTTTATGATAAAATTATTTGTTGTCATTTTGCAGGGAATAACTCTCAAGCTGTGAGATAGTGTCAGTTTTAATATTTTATCCTCAGAGGTGAGTCGAAAATGACATTTACACAATGTGGCCGGTGGCACATACCTGACTTGTCTTCAGCTAGTCAAATCCAGACGTCTTCCCCTTGGAGTGAAGGCAAATACTTCCACCTCTCGCTCTCATTTGTTTTTCTGTGGAGGAAAAAATTTCATCTTCCATTGTATTCTGGAAGCAGCCTCAGTTTTGTGCAGATTGGGTGGTTGCTTGGATTGGGTGATTAAATATCTTTGACCCAGGACTCAGAGACTGGACAGTGGATTGGGTAAAGACTGTCTGGAGGGGTTTTGGGGAACAGAGGACTTTGCTAAAGGATTGTGGAGGAGACCAGTTGTATCTAGTTATCAAAGCCTGTTTTGCTCCTTCCAGCCCTCCTTGCTTTCTTTTATGCAGGTATTTTCTCGTTTCCATGAAAGCAGAGACCATCTGGCTGGAACATTCTGGGCACTTGCTTCCTGGAGAGCTTTGGCACAGGAGGACATGTTTGTCTTCAGCAGAGGCTCTGGTGGAGCCAGACTCCCATGTGTCTGTGCCCTGGGAGGGCATTCATCTCTCTGAAACCCTAAATTAGCTCTTCAGGTCCCATGCAGCTGGGAAGAGGCTGAGCTGGACTTGGCACCTATGTTGGACCCCAGAGTCCAAACCCTCCATGCCACTATGTTGCCCCCAAAGGTAATATTTGATGCTGGGCTTTGAAAGATGGTGGGATTATTTTAGGCTCAGATTAAAGTGGGGATCACTGAAGGGGGAGAAAAAACATTAGCCAGACGGAGGAAGCACGAAAAAGACATCTTTGGGAAGGAGAGGGAGACGTTGCAGAAAGCCAGATGAGGGCTTGCTGGAGAGGGGTGGTAGCAGTCACTCTTTGTGCACTGTGTCACCCCCCCCCAGCCCTCCTGTGATTTCAGTGCCTCTCTGGTGGACAGTTACCTGTGTGCTGGCCCCCCTACCTGACTTGCATGCCTCAGTGTCTCTCTGCTCTGCCTCAGGTCATCCTCTCGAGTCCAGAAGAGCACTCCACATGTGCGTAGGAGTGTCTCTGACGTATAGGGGACTGCGTATTCCTGGGGGCCACCCCAGCCAAGGGAAATGAGAGCTGGTGGACAAACACTCCAGCCTCTTTTCCTTTAGGGGCAACTCTGAGGCTCTATCTACACAGTTCCCCCGAGGGGTGAGCCCAGGTGCCTACAGTGGGCACCGGCTCGGTAACCCCGTCTTCCCTCCTTCCGCACCTCCCTCTCTCTGCTCTCTCACTCCTACTTCCTGGGCTCACTTCCCAATATGTCACCTGCACCCAAGTCCTTGTCTCAGGCTCTGCTTTTCAGGAAGCCCAATCAAAACAGGGACCGTGACAGGTTTCCTTGGAAATGTGGACTTTATTGAATAGGAAACAATTCAAAACACCCAAGACAGAATCTCTTAGGATAAGTATTAGTTGACTAACTGACCAATTCTTTCCATAGTGAAATGTGGCAACTCGGTTTTACAAAAACTGTCATCATGAGATCTCAGCAGGAACATTCTCATCTGTGCATTG
This sequence comes from Varecia variegata, assembly GCA_028533085.1. Classification (NCBI taxonomy): domain Eukaryota; kingdom Metazoa; phylum Chordata; class Mammalia; order Primates; family Lemuridae; genus Varecia; species Varecia variegata. The sequence goes on along the minus strand of JAQIFY010003397.1, from coordinate 2,546 downwards.
ACCTTGAAAATGTTCATGAGGAAGCAATGTGGACCCAGGAACATTCTGCAAATCATTGCCTCTTACATAAATTAACTTTCTTCTCTTCATATTCAGTGAATAAAGATCTTAAATAAGTACAAGATCCTTGATACATTTCACACTATCCAGAGCATAAAATGTATCAACTTTTTAGGTGAAATTAAGTTGTTATGAGTGAATACAAGTCAATCCACTTAAGAATTTAGTCTGCTAGTACATAATTGAGCAACCTCTGTAGGCAAAGTGTTAGATGGCTAATGTACAAACAGGCTGGCAAATATCCAAATATAAGACAAGCAGCCCCAAGAGAAAACTCAGTGAAAGACATGGAGAGCAATGCATGAAGGGCAAGCTTCAACCATCACAGATGAAGAGATGTCCAAAAAGGAAATGCTACCCACAGAGGCAAAGAGATGACACTCCATATATATCACACTGGCAAAAAATAAAGAGGTTAAATTCTTACTGATGGTGGAGATGAGGAAATCATATTTCTCAGACTGTGCTGGTGAAACGTGAGGTGTTGTAGCCCTTTCCGTGAATACAATACAATTATGTGTATTAAAAGTACACATCAGCTGGGAAGCTGAGGCCAGTGGATTGCTCGAGGTCAGGAGTTCGAGACCAGCCTGAGCAAGAGTGAGACCCCGTCTCTACTAAAAAAAATAGAAAGAAATTATCTGGCCAACTAAAAATATATATAGAAAAAATTAGCCGGGCATGGTGGTACATGCCTGTAATCCCAGTGACTCGGGAGGCTGAGGCAGAAGGATCGCTTGAGCCCAGGAGTTTGAGGTTGCTATGAGCTAGGCTGACACCACGGCGCTCACTCTAGCCTGGGCAACAAAGCGAGACTCTGTCTCAAAAAAAAAAAAAAAAAAAAAAGTACACATCAGGTACAAGATAGCAATTGCACTCTTGGGAAGCTATCTCCCAGAAGTAAAAGTTCTAATGACTTCACTATATGTGTTCAAAAATGTTATTTGTAGCCTTATCCATAGAGCAAAAAATGGTACAACATGAAGGTACATCAATAGGTGAGTTGTTGATTTAAAATTTGGCACATCTATAACCTATACTTTTATGCTGCTATCAAAAAAGAATGAATTTGAGCTGGTTGACTTGGAAGGATTCTCACTATCTATTGTATAAAGAATGTGTAATTTATTCCCATTTTTGTGCCAAAAAATAGCTCTGGGTATGTTTTTGTGCTCATTCACTTCTAAAGCCAGAGTACCTGGGTTTGTTCCTGGATATGGCTCTTATTGGCTGTGTGACTCTGGGAACTTAATGTAGCCTCTCTGTGCTGCTAATCTTCACATATTAAATGGAGACAATAATAGTACCTACTTCACAAGGTTGTCATGAGGATTAAATCAACTATTATATGCAACAACTTAGAATATAATGTGTTCAATAATTGTAGCCGATATCATGACAGTTTGTGTATCAATGTCTACAATTGCGTAGGATTTTGGGCATGGAGAAAAATACCAAAGGATACACCATTGGTTGTTAGCATGAGTTACTTGGTGTGAAGTAGAGGAGGGAAGTCCTGGAATATGGGTCAAGTTTGGGGAGAAAAGAGTGAAGGGTAACAGGCATAAAATATTCAAGAAAAAAATACCTTAAACACAGCATTCTAGGTTCTTCAATAGATGACCTGTACAGAAAACAAAAGGATGGAGGGAGAACCAAGGATGAGAAGAAATGAAGACTTTTTAAATAAAAAAAAAATGACATGACCCGGCTCTACTGTCTAAGCGTTCATGTGTGAGTGATAAGACTATAAAGAAATATAAGGAAGGGATTATCGTAAAAGTCCCAACAGTGATTATTTTTTGAAGGAGTGGGTTGTGTCTGGGATGGAGCATACAGCAGGGATTTCTGGGGTGGCTGCCAGAAAATTCTATATCTTGACCTGGGTGGTGGTTATAATAATTCATTAAGATTTACATTTGTTTTGTATACCTTTTTTTGCATCTGGATTATATTTTACTTTACAATGAAAAGGTTAAAACATCTTAGTAAATATGGTACAATCAATCTGCGCATTTATGAAAAATTATATGTGTATAAAAACAAATACACAAATAAAAACAGCAACTGACCGGTGAGTATATAAAATTCCCCTTAGAAGCTAAAGAGCAAGTTTCAGCGTTAGGTTGAGGCTGCCCCTCTCCAAATCCATGAGGCCTGAGGGTGCTGAGCTCGGCAGCTTTCCTACCGCACCTTGTCCAGACAGATGAAGGCAGGAAGGATTAGTTTTGATCATGCCCGCTAGATGCGTGAGTCACATTCTGCCTGGTAATTATTTTTGACATTTGACAGTTCCAGGCACAACCTTTTGCAGCTCTGAAATCTTGGCAGGGCACTTATTTTTGAAGCTTTCAGATTTTCCTTAAAGTAACCAAGTATTTGCAGGACACCTCTTTGGGTGTCATGTTCAAATTAAGGTAGAGATTTTTGGAGATTTGCAAACCCAGAGGAAGGCTTAGAGTGTCAGGAGAGAACCCATCACTTAG
>JAQIFY010003396.1:0-12580 GCA_028533085.1 Varecia variegata | reverse complement strand
TGCTAATCTGGACCATGTGGCATATAGGGCCCAGACGGTGGCATTTTTATGTATTCCCAGGGATTATGATACCGCCAGGGTTTCCCCAGTTCCCTGATTCCCTTTTGAAACTCTTTACCTTCAATCTTTGCTGCTCAGGGTTATCCACACATCAACAGCACCAGCAGCACCGGGGATCTTGTTAGAAATGCAGCATCTCCAGCCACCACACCCCTGACCATCTCAATCAGAACCTGCATTTTAACAAGATGCGCAGGGATCTGAGCACACACCGAAGTCTGAGAGCACTGCCTTAGACTTTGTTCTCTGACCTTCCCCCTCCACAGCCCTCATCCTATGCAATTCTCTCGAGTCTGAGATGTACTTAGCCAGTCACCTCAGAAAAGTTACCAAAACCTGACAACCTTGATTCTATGGATTTCTATTATTAAATATCTATCTATCTATTGGTATTGGGCTTTGCAATGTAGGGTCTTCCTTCAAGTGTAGGGTCTTCTTGTTGTGGATTTGCCTGTATGGATTTTCACTCCTCCATGGTTGAACCTTTTAACACCTGTTATTCTGGAGGAGGCATTTTTTGATGTTCCTTTAGGGGTTAATATCCTAGCATTTCAGAACAGAGGTGAGTGAGCAGGATGTATTTTGATAGTTGAGTGAGCTGAATATTGTCACACACACAAAAAAAGATGCTTCAGAACAGTTCAACTGTCACTGTAAGAAACTCTAAATGGTGTGTCAAAGAGGAAAGCACTTTACAAAAATAATTTAATAGTGAATGCATACATCTGTAATTTAATTTGCAGCAAGTAGAGAATGAAATGTTACGGAAAGAATATTTTCCTACACTTTATAATTATTGCTAGTACATTGGTATTGATTATATTTGAGTCCTCAGTGAGTGAATGGATGTGTCTGTATCTATGGTCTAATTTCTGTAGTTTCCCCAGACAGTCTGGAGTTTTCATGTAAATGTATATAAGAAATCTAAACCAACTATAATAAAAAAAACCAAAATTCTTCCAGATCAGACATATGTCTCTGTCTTGATTAAATTGAAACATTGAAACAGTTTGCATCCACTGCAATCTCCTAACTAGTACAGGTAACCAATTTAAAGATAGTCATTCTTTCAAGCACATACCAATAATTATTTTTGGTTCAGCAGTGAATTTTGTGTTGTTGGAGAAGAGGGTAGCTACTTAACTACACTATAAGCAAATCTGAGCAAATCTTTGGTATGCATTCCTAATAAAAAGTTATGCTAGAGCATTGCAAAACAAATATCCCTGTGTGTTTTGTAAAAGGGGCTGCCTTTGGTACCTCAGGTAATCACAAACTCTAGCTAGGCACATATCTAAATTGAAATCACTTCACATTTTCCATTTTGCACACCACTTTCCTATAACTTTCTAAACTGTCCTTATTAAATTTGCCCTTGAAGAGAATGGCTTCCTGTAAACATTAAACGGAGAAATTAAACGGAGGGACAGGGTTTAGTTGATTATGCATGGCTAAATTGATTTTATTCATCTGGAAACTGAGTGTGCATATGTTTTCATTTAAAATGTTGGAAGATACTTTAGATCTCTAAGATTAGCAAGCACCTTAACATAGCTTTACTTGAAAAGCAAAAAAAAAAAAAAATCAGCTTGTGTTTGACATGTGTCAAGTTTTGAATTGAATGAGAGATAGTTGGATATGATGGTTGACTTCTTATAAAAGAAGAGCTGTACTATAGAGGCTGTCATTTGTCATTTTAGATTACAATGAGTTATCTAAAACTGATGACCCTTAACATTGAAATTAACCTTGTTCCCCAGTAGTTTATTCCCACAGCCCTCAGCACCCCCTCCCCAGTAATTTTGTTCTTATAGCACAATACTGACATCAAATGGTAAGTAAACTTAACACCAAAGAGTAATTTCCTCTCTCCTAAGTCATACTGGACATTGCACAAATGGAGATGATATTAAAACCCCACTTATTCTTGAGTGTCATCCATAAATTTTTTATGAGGGAAGGATACAAGGCATTAAAAAAAAGAATTGTGGAATAATATTGTTTTCACTAAATTCTAATTATTTCAGAAACACACATGCTCATGCACAACCCCCTCCCCCACTCAAATTGACACAGATGTTCTTGGGGTTATTTTTCTTTTTTGTTAGTTAATTTCAGAAAAGGGGAATGTATTTAAAGATGACTCCAAAGAGATAGAGGTTTGAAAATATGCTTCTGATTGGCATCTAGGTTTAGATATTTGTCAAACAAACCATGTACCACACTATGAAGTGAGGTTTACCTTGAATGGGATGAATGCCATATGTGTTTCAAACAGCTGGAGATCAAATATCTGCAGACTTCATAATTGGCTTTTGTGTTTTGGCTTGATGCACAGAACTTACCAACCTACAATAGCGAGGTGATCAGCTACCAAGGAGACCACTTTGGTTCTCCGTATCCCTACAGATGCTGCCAGGAAAACTCAAATGAGAAGCACAGATGACTGAAAAATAACAGATGTGGAACCGGTCTCTAAGATTCTTAGAAATAAGACGTTTGGTAAAACAAATATGTACCCTTTCATTACTTTTTCTCTACACATTAAGGAAAGTATAAGTCAATATTATGCATAAATCAATCGTGTATTTTTTATTTTTCCTGTGTTTTGAAATTGGTATAAAGGCATTTAAGTTAATAAAACTATCAATTCCATTGCTCCAAAGGAGATATTGAGTTTTTAAAAAGATCTACAAAGGTAATCTATCGAGTGATAGTGATTTCTAACTCACACAGACATGAATAATTTTCATCTTTCACTCATTGTCTCTATTTCAGAAAAGAATCCTCTTTATTAAAATAGCTGGTTATTCAAGAGGCACCAATGGTAGTAATTAAAACAATTGTTTTTAGAAAGCCACCGTCCAATGGCTACGGACCAAGATAAACGCATAAAATAAGAAGAAAACAAACACAAAACAATATCTAACAAACAAAAATGTATAATTACATTTATTTTGCATGATTATCATGCTGAGATTATGATGCTGACCTTTGACCCCCAGTGGTTAAAGGGTTATCAAACAGTCATTGGTTCTGGTGTTATCAGAATCCCTTCAAAATTCAGGGACAGTGGCTATGTCAAGGTATTTGATTCCCTGGGTACAATCTGAAAGCTGGGAAGCAATTCTGCGCTCTGACACCAGAGTGCACTTCTGTCAGAAGAGGCATCCTTCTTCAAATAGTCAATCCTGGTTATCTTCAATTTAGGCAGGGTTGCCTAATTTGACATTTCTAATGGTGTTTGATCTCTTACCAAACAAGCCAAGAAAACTCCCCCAGAGTCAGAATAATACACATAGTTTTCAGGATGCCTTTCGTTTTACTGCTCACCTTCCTAGCCTCTTCTTTCCCTTCATATCAGGCTAACTTTATAGAAAAGGACATTTTTTTAAATCATCTTTGAATGGAATAAGGTTTGCTTTGCTCATATTTTTTCCAGTGGTAGCAGTATGATACAATTTTGAAAATAATTAAAACAATCTGTCCATTTCTTTCTGTTTCTGTCATCCTAATTCCAGAAAACCAAATATTTCTTTAATATCTTCACTACTTGTTATTCTGACAAAACTCAGGTATCATTTTTTTAGGATCTCTGCATAGATATTTCAGAGAGTTACCGATTTGAATTTATTTTTTCAGCTTTTTTTTCCCTTAAAAAAACAGCCTTTTCTTGCTTTATTTAGTTTGGAAATGATCAAATAGGCACAACATATAAGTTATCCCATGTGCTCCACCTCCTTTACAGGAATCATATCTACTAGCTAGCAAGAGCCTTCCCTGAGAAAGCAGATGGAATAAAATATTGTCATGAATAAAATATTGGGATATCTCGGTCTCTTCCTTTTTATGTTCTGACTTCTAGAACATATAAATCTTCAGTGTTTCTAAGAACTTAATTACAGTTGTATGTATATGTATATCTTCCTGGTTTTAGTGGAGGACTTTGAGATAAATCTGTCCTACAGTCCTTTGTAGTAAACAAACCATTTAAAAAAGTGGGAAAGGATAAAATCACAGAATGGAATGGAAAAACAGAAAGCCATTTGAGTGCCCTCTTGTGGAAGCAATCAGCACTGCAGTATTTTAGTAGGGCAGTGACTTTCAGGATTCCTAGGTAGAAAGAAATAAGTATTGTTTAGGAAAATAAATAAAGAATGCTAAGACAGAAGAGAGAGGAAGAACTACAAATATAGTAAATATTCATTTTAGGCAACTATTGAAAAAATAACAACATCTATAATGGTCAATTTAAAAAATAAGGTGCAAAAAGCATCCTGGTTTATAATAAACACTATAAGCCACATTATTTGTACTTTACTTCAAGATTCTAATGTTATATAAGCCTTTGGCTATTTGTTCAAAAATTGGCTTACCCCTGATTAACTTGTGTCAATAATAAATAAGCCTGGGGACTGTTTGCTTGTATAAATTAGTGGTGATGGCCATTTTTATGGAAATGGAAAAATAATGAAGCTCTCCTTGCAGTGTGAATTGTAGAGCATATATATGAAATGTGGCTATATAAAAAAATGTAACTGCTAATAAAAAAGACAAAAAATATGAATTTAAAAGACAACTGGGAGTTTGTTTTGTTCCCAGTAAGAACGTACCATTGTTGGGTATTACAGGGAAAGATTAGGTTGGCTGGTATGAATTCAACAGATGATGAAAAAAATAAGTAACTAAAGCTTTCATGTCTGTTACAGTGGAAATATATAAAAATTTCAAGCACTACTGAATCTTGACTAATGAAGCAGCTATGCTTATGTAAGTAAGTGAACTGAATATGGCTAAAGAAAGGTGATAAATATAAGCCACTAAAGGTGAGATAAAGGGTGAATAACTAAGTTATTAATAATATTTCTATTTTTTTGAAAGAGTAAGGACCTTGGAATATAAGAACACTATCAAACATTATTAAAACCAACTTTTGAAATTATCCAAATGTTTGCAACAATATGGGAGCTTTATTCAAGAAAAACAACTAAATGGCATAAATAATAATCAGCTTTGTGGGTTTTTCACTTGCTCTATTCCCCTCTCCTGGTTCCATGGAAGCCTTGAAAACTGGATGTCTCACAACCATGTTAGCTATAAAAAATAACAGTGACCAGAGGGAGGACAGCACAGGCTCAAAGCTCCCCACAAAGCCCCATCCCCAGGGAATTGACAGTATTTGGAAGCCTCCTGCAAATTTCCCATTCATAGCATTTGTCTATATTTGACCTTACTCTGAGCTTGTTCAGTGAGAAAAGTTGTATCTGAGGGCATTTGTAAAAGAAAGAAAGAATGAAAGAAGGAAGGAAGGAAAGAAAGAAAAGAAAAGAAAAAAGAAAAAAGAAAAGAAAAGAAAGGAAAAGAAAAGAAAAAAAGAAAGAAAGAGGGAGGGAGAGAGTGAGGGAGGGAGGGAGGAAGGAAGGAAGGAAGGGAGAGAGAGAGAGAAAGAAAGAAGGAAAAAAACAAAGAAAGAAAGAAAGAGAGAGAGAAAAAAATCCATCAGCAATTGCTTAACATTGCAGCTGCCTAATGCCAGTGACCAAAAAAAAAAAAAAAAAAAAAAAATTAAAAGGAAAATTTGGGGAATGAGGACTTTAGAAGGAGTTCACATATTCCTGGGAATCTGGAAGGTCATACACATGTACAAGGTTGTGCATATATATGCCTGGAGAAGATCTGAGAGGATGCTAATCACTCACTTCTGGCTAACCTTGAAGCTCTGAACAAGTAAGAAGTAAAGATTGATGTGAAGTTAAAACTGATAAAAATGAAGATGTAGTCAAGCACACTTTCAGCACATGGGTGCCTCAACAATGGGTGGGAGACATACTGGTTCAAGGCATTTAGGAAATCTCTGTCCAATTATTATCTGAATTCTATGCTAAGCAGAGTCCTCAGGGGCTGCACATGACAAGAAATATGGATTTTACAGAATTAGCCCACAACAAACAGCAACAACAGCAAACCTTGGATAAGATGTTCAAGTTTTACCATAATAAAAACTGGTATAAGGCTTGCAAAAAAAACCAAAAAAGTATGGACCATACATGAGAGAGAAAAAAAAAGCAGTCAATGAAATTACCCTGAGGAAGTCCATATTTTGAAACTAGTAAATCTGTCTAGTAACTAATAAAACTAGATATTAGTCTTTAAATCAGATATCATAAGAATAAAAAAAGAACTAAAGAAAATAATGTCTAAAGAATTCTAAAAATGTATGAGCATAGTGTCCCACCAAAAAGAGAATATATCAATAAAGAGAAAGAAGTATAAAAAAGGACTGAATAGAAATTCTTGAATTGAAAAGTTAAATAAATGAAATAAAAAATTCATTAGAAGGGCTCAACAACATATTTGAGTTGGCAAAAGAAAGAATCCACAAAAGTGAGAACAAGTCAACTGAAATTGCCTGATGGGAGGCACAGAAAGAAAAAGAATGAATAAAAATAAAAATATCCTTAGAGAGCTGTGGGAATGTATCAATTGTACCAAAATATGCATGGTAGAGGTCTCAGAAGGAGAAGAGATTGCAAGAAAGAGGTGGAAACAATATTTGAAGAAATAATGGCCCCAAAACCCCAAATTTGATGAAAGACATTAATGTGCACATCCAAGAAGCTCAACAAACTCCAGGTAGGATAAATTAAAATCAACACCTAGATACATCATATTCAAACTGATGAAAGACAAAGAGATAATCTTGAAAGAAACAAGACAAAAGTAATTCATCACATACAAGGAATTCTCAGTAAGATTAATAGCTGACTCCTCCTCAGAAACTATGGTGGGCAGAAGGCAGTGGAATGACATATTGGAAAGTGAAGAGAAAAAATCCTATCAACCATACCCAGCAACACTATCCTTCAAAAATGAAGGGGAAATAAAACATTCCCAGAAAACAAAAACTGAGAATTTGTTGCAAGCACACCTATCCTATAAAAGAAGTATAAGAAGTATTAAAAGGAGTTCTTCAGGCTGAAATAAAATGATTTTTAAACAGTAATTTTAAACTACATGAAGAAATAGCACTGGTAAAAGGAACTACATAAAGGATAGTATAAATGTATGTTTGTAATCCCTAGGAAAATCATTAAGAAAATAACTCAAAAACATAATTTAAAAAACTCTCAAGGAATTAAAAAGAGAACACCAGAAAATATCTTCTTAACACAAAGAAGTAAATAATGGAAGAATAGAGGAAGACAAAATGACTTAAGTCATATAGAAATCAAATAGTGATATGAGAGATGTAGGTCCTGTCTTATCAATATTAACAGTAAATATTAAAGGATTAAATATTAGTGGATTAAATGCTCCAATCACAAGGCAAATATTAACAAAATGTATATAAAAAGCATTACCTAACTGTGTATACCTTGCAGGGATAGTTGTGCTGTCAGTGTTTCCCACGCCACCTCTTCCCTATTCCATCCTCACCTATTTATTTATTTTTGTATATCATTAATGAGGGGTTTGGGGACTGGGTCTTCCCTGCCACCTCCACCCCTGCTGCAACCAATCCTTCTGTAATTAATAAGTTCTAATGGAAGTGTCCAAAAATTGACACAAGAATAAAGTTGTATCCCTACCTCACATGTTGTATGACAATTAGTTCAAAAAAGATTATAGAGCTAAGTATAAGAGCTAAGACTATGAAACTTTTAAAAGAAAACATAGGAATAAATTTCTGTAACCTTGGATTAGGTAATGGTCTCTGAGATATGACACCAAAGCCACAAGTGACAAAAGAAAAATGTTAAACTGGCATTCATCAAAATGAAAAGCATGTGCTTCCAAGGACACTATTAAGGAAGAGAAAATACAACACAGAACTGGGAGAGAAATATTAGAAAATTCTATATCTGATAAGGGACTTGCATCTAGAATATATAAAGAACTCTCATAATCCAATAATAAAAAGATAGCCCAATTAAAAAATGAGCACATTTACATTATCATTTATTTCTATGTATATAAAAAATAATAAATTAATAACTTCAATTCTAAATAAACAACAAAAGGCTTGTTCTAACTTTCCTCATTTCCATATTTTCAATCCATTCCCCTTAACAGTGAGAAATTGACTCCTCTTAATTTTAGAATATTCATTTAGTGCATAAATTGCCTTTGTATATAACCAATCTAGCACTGATCTGCCATCCCCTCTCGCCCATAGATGCCCTCTGCTTCTTGCTCTGACCTCTTGACACCTTGCTGGAAACCACCATTGGCTCCCTAAGTAGGCACCCTCCTTACCCTGCCCAGGCTTTGCTACCCTGTGCCGGGGCTTCTACTTACTGCTGCCTGCACCTAATATTGTTCCCCTCCTCCCCCCACTCAGCTTGTGCCAACCTGCTGCTGAAACCCCTCTCTCAAGTGTCCTCCTTCTCACAATTGGGCTCAAATAGCCCTGGCTTGGTGATCCCCACCCCTCTGTGCACATGCCCTCCTCAAACTTCTATGGCTTCTCCTCCTCTATGGGCCAGGCCACTCTGCCCTTACCTTCCTGAAGATGCTCTCTCCCTTCCACACAGGCTCCTGCTCTCCTCACTGGCCACCATCATCCTCACACCCTGCTGCACCCCAACTTTCCAAAGATGCCCTTCCTGTCATACTGGTGTCCTGCATCCCCAATGGCTATGCCTTCCTCCCCCGACCTGTGCAGATGCCTTTTGTGCTCATTCCCATGCAACGGCTTTTCTACTAACATAGTAAAGAAGAAATGAAGGAAGAAAGAGAAACAGAAGAAGACAAAAAGGAAGGAGACAGAAAGGAAAAAGGGAAAGAGGGGGGATAGATAAAGAGGGGAAGGGAGGGTGCAGGAGAGGGAGAGGGGACCATTTAAAATCAATGAACGTTCATGGCAAGATCCTAACCTGCCTTCCTCCTCTCCTTTTCCTTCCATGATTTCATTCACAAAAGCCCATTCTATGACCCATATATTTAGGATTTTTTTTTATAGAGACAAGGTGTCACTCTGTCACCCAGGCTGAAATGCAGTGACATGATCATAGCTCATTGCAGCCTAGAACTACTGGGCTCAAGAGATTGATCCTCCTGCCTCAGCCTCCCGAGTAGCTGAAACTACAAGTATGCACACCAAGCCCAGACAATTTCTGTAAATTTTTTTTTTTTTTTGTAGAGATGGGTTCTCACTATGTTTCCCAGACTGGTCTCAAACTCCTGGACTCAAGGGATCCTCCTGCCTGGGCCTCCCAAACTGCCAGGATTATAGGTGTGAGCCACCACACCAGCCTATTTAGGTTCTTTATTGTGGTTGTCTGGGGGGTTAATTTTCTAATTCAATGTGATAGTAGATTTTACCATTGCCTGCTATCAGATGTTATCCTTAAAACAAAGACTTAAAATTAAAATAAGAATAATAATAACAGCTCTGGGGACAGTAGGGGCAACATTCTGTAACAAAGGGGAGTTCTGAATCTTTTTCATGTGCCATGTAAGTCAGTCACTGCCTTTTTGGCTTTTACCTGGGGATGGTGCTGGCAGGGGGCTCCGTGCTGCTCCAGCCCAGCAGGAAAGGACTCTGTGTCCGCCTACGGGGACTCTGACTTCTCTAAACTGAGCTTTCGTCTAAAAACTGAGGAAGGACTAACTTCTTTTCGTAAACCAAGAAACTGCCTCTGAGCATGTTGAGGGGAAAGTGCATAGATGACAAAAATTAAGATTATCTGCAGTATTTGAGAAATTGAAAATCAAACTACCTATGAATTGCATTATGCTTTCCAAAAAAGGAAATATGAACTATTTTGAAAAAATGAATTTTTCCTATCCTGGCTTTGTACTGTAAGTTCTGTTGAGTATGGCCTAGATTTCTGCCCCCCTGTCCCCCACCACACACACCCTTTATTTTTGGTTTATAGTGGAACCCTAGTCTTCATCTCTGCTCGACATCCTCAATCTTCTAAGTATCAGAGGGTGACAGAACTGCAAGTGTTACAAACACCTGACAAGAGAAAAGGAGTTCAATTATCGTCACCTTGTGTCCAAATCATATCCTGGAGTGGGCAAATGCAGGTACATAATTCTGAAAAATGTCTGCCTGCTATCAGAAGAAACGGAAGGAAATCAGTTAATTTTACCAATCATTTCAGTAAGTCCTGCTCCCCGTTCCTTGTATCCCTCACCTCTGTGTGCTTATGTCTTTGATCTTGTGAATGGTTCACAGGAAATAATTGGTGCCTTTTGGTCCACGTGAGAGAATTGCCAGAAGTCATTTCCATGTGTCTTTTGACCGCAGGAGAGTTAATTAATTATCATAGGGTGACTAACACATGGGAAAGTTATTTTTGTGAAACACTTGAAAAAGATTTAGATCTTGCAGACCTCAAATCAAAGTAAGCACCAAGACATTAAAATGCTAAATTGAATTAGGGAGTTATTTATTAAAATACACTTCAGCCCTGTGATTTATTAAATCAGCTGTTTAGTTGCACTCTGTGGACAAAGAAGTTCCACTTACCAATTATTCTATATTCACCAGAAGTCTTGGAAAGTTATCAAAAGCTTTCCTGGACATAATAGGTTTTGAATTTTGTTCATGTTGCAATGTTGTTTTTCCAAGTGAAATAAATTGTTTTGTTCTGTCTCATATTTCCTGATCTAACCAGTCTGACAAATCCATCATGTGGCCTTGGACTTAGAATGATAAAGGTGAATGGAGAGATCTGAGTGGCTGCTCTCAGGAAAGGAGGAAAAATATTTTTCTTTAGAGCAGGTACAAGCAACACTTGGCCATATACCAACTACCCGGTTTCACTAAACCAATCTATGATCTACTTCGAGAATGAACCATTAGGAAGATGCTTTCATATTTCAACCTCTCAAATAATCATAGATATTAATATTCTAGTGGCTGAGACGCAGCCCCTAGTTCCCACTAATCAAAGTTTAAAACTCTAAGATCTATATGGTGGTAGAATTGCAGATGGTATTTCCTATCCTCATAGCACATTTCTGTATTTTTAAATTTCTTGTTATTATGTTATTTACATAAACCATCATGTGTATAACAGAACTGAAAGCTATAATCATTTATAAAGAACAAAAGGCATTCTGTAAAGCTTTTAAAATGTATTCTTTTATATACTAAGCTTCTAGCAAAATAATAATAATAATAATAATAATAATAATTGAGGCAGCATTTGAGGGTTGCCGGAAGCTCTGAAGGAGAACCAGTAAGAGAAATGCTAGATTAACAGTGGCAATAGCAAATGCTGGGGGAAAGGAGGGAATGAGAAGACATTCTGCACAGTTCCGGGTACAGCTGGAATATGATGAATGTTTTCTGAATTATTGAATAAGCAAGTATAAGAATAATCATTTTTGTGTTATAGATTATGGCATGTTTTCTTATATATTTATTTGTTTGCTTTGATGAATATGCAATGTGTATAATATGATAATGAGTGCCACAAGGATTTAAATCATAATTAAGCAAACTATAACCCACAAGCCTATTTTTGTAAACTATGTTTTATTGGCACATGTGCTCATGTGTTTACATATTGTCTAGAATGACTTTTGTGCTACAACAGCAGAGGTAGGTAGTGGTAATAGAGAAAGTATGACTCACTGAAACTAAAATATTTACTATCTGGCCCTTTACAGAAAACTCTCTGATTTAAATGGAGGTGACTGGTATCCCAGAACTCAGTATCATTACAAACTGCTTTAGAAACTTTTTTTCCTTATAGTGGAATAATATTCCCTCCACATATGTTTTACATCATTAATAGTTAAATATAAACAAGAAAGAATACTGCGTGAATTTTCCTAAGAAGGACAGCATTGCACATGCTGTGATCTTTAACACATTAAACAGATTTTGTGTTGTTCTTAGGGCAGAGCAAATATTCCAGATAAGGAGCTGAAGCAATTCAGAATGGGCTGAGAAGTTATCCTAGTGCTGAGCCTTTTTGTGAATTCTGAGTCGTCGTTGTATGCTGGTGGCTTTCAGTGAAAAATCACAATATAACATGGTTTAAGAAATTGTGAAGGGATAAGCATGTGTGTGGAAAAAGAGAAGGCGGTAGGGAGCATAGGGTCTTTCAGTGTTCCCTGCGTCTGCTGTTTACACCCTTGCCCATTAGAGACACTCGCTATGTTGAAATCCATTTCTGCTACTCAGGGGGTTTGTAGATTTATTTGAAAAAGTATCGATTTTTTTTAACAGACTTTATTTTTAAGGCAGTTTTAGATTTACAGCAAAATGGAGGAGAAAGCACAGAGTTTCCATGTGCACCTCCCCTCCCCAGCCTCCCCCACCATCAACATTCTGCCCCAGAGTGGGACATGCATTATAATTGAGGGACCTATGTTGACACATAATTGTTATCCTAAGTCCATAGTTTACATTAGGACTCAATCTCGTTTTATATTCTATGAGTTTTGACAAATACATAATGACATGTGTCCACCAAGGTATTTTTATTTGTTTTCACTTATTTTACCCAGCACAGAGCGTAATGCCTGGCCCTTTAAAGCAGTTTAATCTAGTTGA
>JAQIFY010003395.1:0-12581 GCA_028533085.1 Varecia variegata | reverse complement strand
GATTGGGTTATATGTATATCTACAAATTATTTTTTATCTTTTACCCCTGAATTGCATTACATAGAACAATTATAATATTATTCTGTTCTTCATTTCAAATCTATACTTTAATTAGAAAGTAGTGTCTCTTCTGTGTCTAAGTGACCCATGGAAATTTAATATATGTATAGTAGCAATAAGAAAGAAAGACATGACTTAACAGCTATTAAAAAGGAAGAAGAAGCAAAACAAATGGGCTTTCAAGATTTATAATCCACGTCATACTAATGTATCATTTTGTTATGTTCAACAAGCCAATCTAGATTCAACACACACATTGATAAAAATTAGATTTATAAAGAATTTAAAATGTTATTTAGATCTGTGGATGCTGTTATGTCTCATTTCTTTTTGTTTTAACTAATGACGATAGAGAGCTCATTAGAATGGATCAGTAATTTCCATATTCATGGTCTGTTCATGTAAGAGATAATTCAGCTTTGATTCTTTAGTAGACTGAGCTATACCAGTGTGCTGTTGTTTATATTTATGAACAATGACTAATGAACAATAGTATTTTATTTGTTCTTTTTAAACAGTACCTTCAACCAGTGGTGACATATTACACCTTGGATTGGTATTATTTGAGTTTTGAGAATAGTTACCAAACTAATGTTAACACCACATCTCAGCAACATATGTAATATCTTGGAGTAGCAAATTAAAAACAAAAAACTGAAAGACAATGCAAAAATAAAAAGTTAGCACAAAAATGCTACAAAGAAAGCAGTAGCAAAAGTAATAGCAAACACTCTGATAGAGTTTATTATTGATCACTATTCTAAGCACTTTACATGTAAATTCTCATACTAAATTTTGGCTTGTTATGTTATTATCCACATTTACAAAATCATCCTGATTGTAAGTGGCAATGTCAGAACTTAGACTCAAGTAGCTTGGGGCCAAAGATGATGCTCTAAACTACAACATTAAATTGCTTATTTTTTGTCATGTTTCTAAGATTCTGTGCAAAATATCTAAATAGCTAAACTGTCCAACATATAATAAGTAGAGTGAATGAAAATTTCTGTTCATTTTAGATTATGTGAAGAAAAGAGATTTATACGTGTTAATTAGGCCAGAATTTATTATGTAGTGTTTGAAACTGAAACACTTTATATTAATAGATTTCCCTAGGGCATATATTTTTCATGTTCACTTGTTTTTAAAGGAAAACCTTAAAGATATTTCTTTAGATAATATTTTCTAAAAATGATCATTCTTTCCAATATAAATAAACACAATTCACCCTATAGGTGCCATGATTACTCAATGTGTATATTGTATATGATTGACATTTTTAATGTAATCTTACAAGTAATAATCCATTGAGTGTATTCTATGTGTATGACTCTTTTAAAGTTTGAGCACACTAAAAGATGTGCAAACTGGTGTGTGGAGTGAAAGACGATTGTCAGCAGGAACGTTTATAAGTGAAAATGTATGTTTTATTTAGAAAATGATTTATTTTCTAAAGCTGCTTGATTACCTGAGTACCTGAAAAGGTAATTTTTTACTGATAAAGAGTAAGGCCAAGAGAACATAAGAGATTCTATATCCCCATTATTTCTTATAGCTGAGTAATACTCCATGGTATACATATACCACATTTTATTAATTCACTCATGTATTGACGGGCACTTGGGTTGTTTCCATATCTTTGTAATTGTGAATTGTGCTGCTATAAACATTCGGGTGCAGATGTCTTTTTTATAGAATGTCTTTTGTTCTTATGTTCTCCTGGATAGAGGGATAGAGTTGGAACTCATTCTACTAAGTGAAGTATCCCAAGAATGGAAAAATAAGCACCACATGTACTCACTATCAAATTGGTTTCACTGATCATCACCTAAGAGCACATTTAGAAATAACATTAATTGGGTGTCGGGCAGATGTGGGCAAGGGAGAGGATGGGTGTATACATACATAATGAGTGAGATGAGCACTTTCTGGGGGATGGACACGCTTGAAGCTGTGACTCGGGGGGCGGGGTAGAGGGGCAAGGGCAATATAGGTAACCTAAACTTATGTACCCCCATAATATGCTAAAATAATAAAAAAAAAAGAGTAAGGCCATAGGACCAATGAAGTTAACAATATTTTATTTTACATTATTATTTTATTACAATATCAAAAGGCCAAGTATACATTTGATATGTCTTTGAAAGTGTATCCATTTCAGAATCATATAATATGGTCAAAGAATAACATATTGCTAAATACTAAAGCATTATTTTACAACAGTGAAAATGTTGTTCTAAGTTTCCTTTTCCTTCTCAGTAATCTCTACCCATAATTATACATTTTAATTCATTCTTCTCATTGATCCTAATTTTATTATTCTCCAATTTTGCCTAACCCTACATTCAGCAGAAAGAACATTGTAACCAACAAGATCACATCCTTTAGGAATTTTTCTCAAAGAAAACAGAAGAGGAATGCGTAAAGTAATCTTTGGATTTTATTTTTAGTCATAAATCTTTTCTCCCCTCTTTTTGTGAACCAACTTGATATTTCTTCAATGATAGCAACAACAACAATGGCAACAACAAAAGCCAGTTCACCCTATATTTATAATTGCTACTTTCTTCTTTGCCTTTATGAAAAGCTGTCCTCTGTTGTAAGGAACTTTGCTTACCAAACTATGGAACTATAAACAAACTCTTAGCAGATTGCATTTATTTCAGCAAAATAAAGGACTAGAGGAATTGATAGCCATAAGTTACTGGAGACTAATACATGTAAGAGAAGACTCCAAGCTTCATGAAATGTCAACTGTGCACATAATTATATTAAACATAGACATTTAGATTTTAGTTTACTTTTTTTGGTGGGACAAGATATGTCGTAAAAGGAATTGGGAAGCTTCAGAGAGATAGTTAATGAGTTACAGTATCTTTGTTTTATGTTTTAAGTACTAGAGCGTGTTAAGGTTTTCCTATTCCATCAGCAAACTTCTTTTTTTTTTTTTTTTTGGCGACAGAGTCTCGCTTTGTTGCCTGGGCTAGAGTGAGTGCCGTGGCGTCAGCCTAGCTCACAGCAACCTCAAACTCTAGGGCTTAAGCAATCCTTCTGCCTCAGCCTCTTGAGAAGCTGGGACTACAGGCATGCACCACCATGCCCGGCTAATTTTTTCTGTATTTTTAGTTGGCCAGATAATTCCTTTCTATTTTTAGTAGAGACGGGGTCTCGCTCTTGCTCAGGCTGGTCTCAAACTCCTGACCTCGAGCGATCCACCCGCCTCAGCCTCCCAGAGTGCTAGGATTACAGGCCTGAGCCACCACACCCGGCCAGCAAACTTCTTATGTGGTGATATTGGCACTCATATTAACAAAAGATTCTGTTAATGTTTTTTAGAAATTATAAAGCTCTTCAAAATTACAAAGTACAAATTGTACTATTGTTCAATTTCAACCTCTATCAGGAATATTTATTTGTGATTTATAATGAGAACTTTAGAAAAACCTTGATAAATTTTCTGCATTCATTGAATTAGAAAATTCACAAAGCACTAAAAGATAATTCAAGGAACAACATGTAAAATGAGTTCATAAGTAGGCCATTTCTGAGTGTATGCTCAGTATTAAACACAAGATAAAAGGCAATGTTTTGTTTTTACCTAAAGGCATTTTCATGAAGTAACTTTGAATTAATCATTATGTGCAGTGAAATTTTTTTTTCCACTATAAACATACAGCTAATTCTTAGAGAATTCCCAAGAATCCAAAGTATTTTAGGTTACCACAAAGAGAACAAATTCAGTTATATGAACTTGTGGAGAGGTTTGAGGTTTTGAGACAAGAAAATTTATTCAAAATAACCTCCTTATATATGTGATTAGCCGTGAAGTTCTTTTTATTTCAATTTCGGAAGATTTTATACTGAATGTTTTCCTTTAAAAATCTAATGACTCCCTGGGAGAAGCTTTCTGGTTTTCAGCCAACAGCATATTAGAGATCAACTCATATCTTGATGGAAAGTTGATACAAATATCAGGATCATTCTGAAACGAAGCCAAGAATAGATGTTGAGGAGGGGAGACCTAAGTTTAGGAAGGGAAAAAAAATAATGTCTTACAAAAACAATGTAAAAGCAATAAAGGCACATTTTGCCTAATACATGGTTTTCTACAAATTTCACTCTGCCCAACAATGAAAACATAACAGAACTTTTTTTTTTTTTTTTTCACTTTTTGCAATGAACAAAGAACTCTACAAGTGTATGGAAATACATTGCTTATGAGTTTAGTTAAAAACTTTTAACTCTAGCTTAGTGATGAAAAGAGGAAGAAGACAAATGGTCTTCTTATGATGCATAAAATACTTTTTATTGTAGTAGAACATAGGCTTCTTTGCTAGATAACAGCATAGTATGATCAAAAGAAGCAATCTGAAGAAAGATTAAAGGAAAAACAAGAGAAAATGATGCTTCATACAGTGTGTAGGAAAGCTTGTAGAATTAATGACAAATTCATGGCAAACATGGAACTGATAGGAAATTTACATGTAGATGAAAAGAATTTCATGAATAACAGGGACAGTGATCTTTCAACTAAAACAATCTGTGACAAACCTAAATTTTATGATTATGACCGAAGAGAACGTTGTAACTAATCTTTCTCACCTTACTTTATAAAGAACTCTAAACAATAGTGTTTGCAAATTTGAAAGCCATGTTTGGATTAGACTCAAATTGATGACTCTATGATCCAATCATGTGAGGAGATGCTGAATTGTATTTACCAGTTTAGAATACAAGGACAAAAAGAGAATGTGTTTCATGTTTAAACATTTGAACACTCAACACTAGAATGTTAGAAGCAGAGGTAAACAAGGCCTGAAAAAAATAATTTAAAAAACCCCAAATTAAACACTCTTAAAACAGCAGGAGGTGGATTTATAAACTCACTAGCCCCATGTATTTGTTTCCTGTTGCTGCTCTAACAAATTAAATTACCACAAACTTAAGGGCTTTAACCAACACATATTTATTCTCTTACCATTCTCAAGGTCGGAAGTACAAAATTGGTCTTATTGGGCTAAAGATGAGATGTTGGAAAGATTGGTTTCTTCTAGGGGCTCTGATGAGAGAATCTGTTTCCTTGCCTTTTCCTGCTTCTAATGGCCATCTGTAATTTTTCCTTTGCAGCCCCTTCGTCCATCGTCAAAGCACATAACTTCACCTTTGCTTCCATCATTACATCCACTTGTCCTCTGACTCTGACTCATCCTGTAGCCCTCTTATAAGGATCCTTGTGGTTACATCAGGGTACCTTGATAATGGATAATCTCTCCTTCTCAAGATTTTTGATTTAATCACATTTGCAAAGTCCCGTTTATGCCACAAAAGATAATATTTACTGGGTTAGTGGACAATGATGTGGACATATTCGGGGCACATTATTTAGCCTACCACACTTATACAGCCTATAAACTACAGTATTTAGTATAAGTGTATGTACATCTGTATGTGTATATACATAATAAGTGTATACATATGAAAATTTATATATTTATATTTTTAATAGCAATGCAAATTATTCAGAATTTCATTATATTACACTACTAAGCCATTGCATGGAACCTGACTTTTTGAGGAGAAATTCATACATATTTTTAAGTTTTAAGGTTTAGAATATGGTATTGACCATGAAACTCAGAAAGATATATATATATTTTAGGAGGAAATTATAGTGATCTAGTATACTGCCCCAAAATACTTTTTTATGTGGTGTAACCTTGAGGAAAGGGGGGAAATAAAACTTTTATTTAGGTCTTTTGTTTTTCAATGAATTTCAAGTTTAAGGAGTCATGAATTGCCAGGGTAAAGTCAGGCACTACAAGTGAAAATAGGCAGATTTTCCTCTAATCATTGCTAATGAATTTCTAAAAGCTCTTAGAGGAAAAAACTGAAGAGAAATCCATAGGGAAAATACTTCAGAGAATCCATCGGGGATATCAATAGAATAGTAGATGAGGTCAAACTTTGGTTCACTATCAGGACACTGAAAGGACACTACCAATTCTCTTACTGCTAGTATGGTCTTTTCAGATATTTTAATGGAGTTGAATCATGTTTGAATTAATTATTGCCAAGTTCTTTAGAAAAATGCTGTACTCATGATTTAATGAAATGAGGTTAGAGAGTCCCTGAAAGAAGGAAGAAGCTTGCAAATAAAATTAACAGTATAACTTGAGTGTGTGTGTGTGTGTGTGTGTGTGTGTACTTTGATATTCATTATCCACTGACACTATAAAACTAAATAACAAGAACAACAATAAGAACAACAAAACAATCCTCATAAGACCAAAGTGGGGTATAAAAATAAATATTTACTTATCTGGGTGATTGTTTAGACACTAATCTTGGCTGAGATTATTCTGGCTGTCAGTTGGCATTGTCTGGGGCAACTAGGACAATGCAACCTCAATTTTCCCATCTCTTAACCTCCAGCAGGTTAGCCTGAGAAGGATCTCAATGTGGCAGAGCTGCAAAGAAGCAAGTGGGAACATGCAAGCGCTCTCTCAAACTTCTCTGATGTTGAGATGGCCACTAGTTAATTTTCTAAAGCAAGTGTCAAACTAATCCTGGAATTAGAGGGAGAGTGGACAATAAAATATGGACCTGTAATTCAATACATATAGGACATCCCAAATCTACAAAACTTGATTATACTAATTTGAGCATTTGCTTTAATGATCTCATAAAAATATAAATTTTTAAAAAACAAATCTTCAAGGAAACATTTGTAATCATAAAAATAAGGATATACGGTCTCCTCCTTTTATACGATCTACATGAAATTCCATGATGTTTTATCATTATTTCATGAGATCTAATACGTTTTTTTTTACATTTCCATTTAGCAAAATATGACCCTCTATTATAAATCTAATGACATATTTGCACATTTAAAAAAGCCCTAATAATGTTTGTAATATAATAAATTATGTGAATATTGAGGATATTAAGAAAATTGATAAATGAAACAAGATTTCTTATGTCTTGTTTGTTTAAAAACAAAGTAAATTTAATAACATGTTATTTATTTTATGCAAAGCTTATGAATAATGTTGATAATTCTTGATTTGCAAGTGATTATGGTTGTTGTAGTGTTGTATTTAATTTTATAACTGCATATAACGGAAATTTCAGAGTTCAAATTTCCTATGTGTCTACTATTTATTTCAAAAAGCTTTAGTATTTCTTAAAATTTCTCAAAACAAAAACAATATGGACCATACACACTACTTAGCCCATTACAGGCAATATTTCATTACATAGAAATATGTGATTGTTTTTGCTTTCTATCCTTATTCTTTCAGTAAACAATATATATTGAGTACTTGCCTGCTCTACATGCCAGGTGTATAGAAAAGAGTAAGTCCCTGCTCTTGTGGAGTTAATAGGCTCCATTCAATCTATGAGCCTGTTTATTTTGTCTGTATTTTTATTCCAGCTCTTAAAGATTGCTTCCTCTGTGTCGTAACTGTGTGTGTATGTGTGTGTGTGCATGTGTAAAATACTTAACTTCCTCTCCAAAAACTTCTCTTAATTCCAAATATATGTTTTTGAACTTGGTTTGATTAACTAAAATTATTTGATTTGTGTCCTAACTTTTGATTGTTTTTGAGATAGTTATACGCTGCTTAACAGATTGTAGAAAATAAATATTTCAACTTCATCAGCATGTGTGTGTGTTTTATTTCTCACTCAAATGTTATATAAGTCAGAATCTTCTTTGTTAGATAGGAAAAAGTAAAAAAAAAATACTTTTTTATGAGAATCTTCTTCTTAAAATTAACACATTCAAATTATTGCATACTTTATTCAAAATCAGAAGCCAAATGGACTAGTCTTACAGCATCACTGCAGCTTGCTTTGCTCCACTTCTAACTCCTTTATTCTCTCACGGCATTATTTGTAAAGAAAAACATGGATGTAGAACTGGGTATACACTGCTCTTCACCATGCTAACGATTGTCAAAGAGGTGAATAAAAATATGTCAACATTGCTAAAAAAGCCACATGTATCTGAGAGAATCTGTGCATCTTTAAGTAGAGGTCACACAGTCACAAGCTCTCTACATAAATGACATTAAAGTCTCTTTATTGTCCCTTTTACATTCTGTGACTATGTTGTTAGACCTGTAACTTCACTATTTGTAAGCCAACATTCTTGTCTATTAAATGCTGGGTGACAAATAAATTGCTATTTTTCTTTATCGATGAAATAAGCTGCCTTTTAGTTTCCCAAATCCAGGCTCTCACACTAGCTTCAAAGGTTTTCTGTTTTGTTTTATTTTGTTTTAAACAGAGCTTGACTTTAGAAAGAAGTTCTCTTGTATTTTTTTCATAATTCTAATCTTGGCACAGATATTGTTTTTTCAGATGTCACATATGATGTTGTATTTTATTGAATAAGGTTGAATCAAGAAATTTGTATTGTAGTAGAAAGATTCTAATTCCTTTGTAATGGGAGCTACTCAATTCTTCAAAAAGAAATAAGGACTGCATAGGAATGGTAAGATCCTGGGCCCTAGTAAGCTAAACTCTGACTTATCCATTATACAATTTTTACTCAAACATTCGTAAAAGCCCTGAGGTAGATTTTATTTAAGCACACTGGCTACAACAACCCTAACTATTTGCAAAATAGGAATAATAAGAAAACACATATTTATAGAGATGCTGGGAGGTTAAATAAGAATCATCTCAATAATATTTGCAATAACTCCTTGAGGTCTTTTGAAAAAAACAGAAGAGTTTCATTTAAATTTTGGTGCTGTTATAAAGGTCTGAGCTTAGGGAGTTGATAACTGTATTTAGAAGTTAGTCCTTGAATTCTTCTTTATCATCAGTCCAAGCACTGGAACCATTTTTCAAAGTAATTTCTATTTTGTACCAGACCAGAGACCTTTCAAATGATGGGATATAAAAGCAGTAAATATTAATTATATGTCTTTGAATATTTTTAAAAAGAAAGAGTGCTGATATAATCAGTCAAAGGCCAGGTCACAGACCACTTTACATACATTGACTACCACCATAAAGAAGGAAGATCTTCATAAAAATTTCATGTGAAAGGATGGCTGGCCATAAACTGTGTTTTAACTCAGGTCTTCATATAATCTATCCTATCCTTAGTACAATAGGATAATAATAAATCAACTGACCAATATATTCAGACAGAAATTATAAGGCTCTTCATGTCAGTCTTTGTAGCATTTTATTATTAGATAGATCATATATATATATATATATGAACTGTGAAATGTAATGCTGAGAGCAAGTTTGCTAATAAAAATGAGAGTTAATTGTAATACTGAAAAGCAAGAGAGTGAGAGCTGTCAAAAAGTAAAAATAAAATTTCATAAGTAATAAAAGAATGTATGTCTCTAAGATATTCATTGTGAAATGTAGGACTAGTCAATCAAATCAATTTTGGTTTGACAAAAATATAAACACAATAAAATTTCAGATTAATTTAATGTTTTCTTCAAAAAAATCTGAAATTTTTTAACATCTTTAGGCATTTAAACAGCTTTTCATGCTCTAATTTAAATATGCTGTTGTTCACTAAAGAAAAGTTCTTTCATTGAAATATCTAGCATACTTAGAGTTGCAAATAACATTTCTGCTGAAATATGCCAAGGGATATTGTTCTCAATAGTGCATTACATTGCTTCATGCTAAGTGAAAGTCACAAAATGTCCAGCATAGCATCTTCTGGAAATACAGCATTTGTTAGACATAGATTGATACCAAAAAGGAAATGAATACATATTCTCCCAGGGAATTAGAGCATCTGCAATATAGCCTGAGAGAAAGATAAACAGTTGCAGAGATTGACAAATTTTTTCTGACAAGCATATGATGAAATACAAGAAAGTTTGTTGAGGTCAAAAAGCCAATACCTCCCTCAACAAAACCAAACAGCACAGATGAATGGATAAACTACTAGGTCAGATGTATCTGATTAATTTTCTAATTTTCAAAATCAATTTAACAATCCCTTTGTCCTGGAGTGCAGTATTCAAGCACACTTGATGTCAGGTCCCGAGAACTTCTGTGGCAATTCCTAATCATTACCCTAATCAATTGTGAACTGCATAGCCTCTCAAGGTTTTTCTTCCTTTAGTTGAATCTGGAGAATCTATGAATCTGTGAACCTAAGTCAATGCTGATCTGTTCCCTTTGAGCTTAATGTCTAAGATGAGCTTTGTAATTTATGGACAGTGCATCTTGATAATGCTAATTCACTCACATGACAAATCTCATGATTTTTGGAAATTGGAGGGCTTATCTTTTGATTCATGGGATACAGAGATGCCACATTTGGACAACTAGGCATTGCTTGTTACAAAGTTCTGCTAAGCATTCTACGTACTAGTCACTCTACAATGTTATCTACAAAACTTGCAAATTTCTGAGAATTATTTTATATATACAGGACCATTTATATAAGATTGTATTTGTTAAATGTAGGCCACTTACAAACTCTCTGGTTTCTTATAAATTCTTCATAAATATTGGACATTATATCAAACATTATAATTCTAGGTAAAGTAGGACTTTCGATGTGCTGGTGATCTGTAATTGTAATATTCATGTCAGTGGTTTTGTCTTTATAATTCCTGGTTATGTTTTTTGTTTATTTAAGGCACAATTGAAATCACTATTGTGCAGTCTTCTTTCAGTCGCTTACCAGGGGGTTTAGATTGATGTTCCTAATATTCCCCAAATTTATTTCTCCTAAAGGAAACTAAACTTTCGATAAGTAGATAATTGCTTCTAAGAATTACTTTTATTCAGCTATAATTATTATTTCCATACTTCTATATTAGATATATAGAGACTTGAAATTAGCAATTTAAAGCAAAAATAAATAGAATATTTTTCCAGTAAAATAGTACTTTAGCACTCACTGATATATATATATATATATATATATATAAGAATTTTATAATTATAACACCAGGTATATACTGAAAAAGCAATGTTTCTGATTTACTAGATACTACTTGTTATTTAAAGTAGATGAAGCATATCCTTGAATGTCAAGTTTTTAATATGCACTTTTTAATGAAAAATATTTTTATGAACATTTCCAAGTTACTCACATCACTGTTTCCTCAATCTACCTTATTTCTGAAATTGCAATTTATTAAATAATTTATTAGAAACTTACTCTCCCATTCCAATTCCCTAAAATTTTCCTTATATTTATGCTTGTATTCTTATCTCAATATTTACTTATATTGATATTTGACAGACTGTACTTCAATTGATATCATGGATTTAATAAACCATTAAATACTGGTTTTAACATATTATTAAAACTAAGGGCAATATCTTTGGACAACATTACCAAACAGGTAAACATGGCAATTCAAAAGAGTTTTTAGAAACACCTGTCACTACTTCCACACTTACATAATTTCCAGTGGTGTGAATAGCCTCTCAGTGGAAGCTGATATTGTAATGCTACTTCTCAGCAGTAGCTCTAGACTAATGATGTGAGAAAGACATAGAGTATGCCGAAACTATTTGAATGCATTAAGCCACTTTGGAATAAAATAGAAAAAGACCAAATAATAGAGCTCTGCTATTACAGACTTGAAAATTCCTTCCAAAATTATTTTGATATTTTCACTGCTTCTTTGACATATATTTTAAAATTATATTTGAATTATTATTGAAAAGCTTTGTGTATAGCAAAAGTTGTATATTGAATCATATTTCCTACTTTTTATGTTACTGGTGCTTTTCCAAAAATACATTTCCATGTTCCAAAGCTGCTGATTTGACCATGCAATTAAAATAAATTTAGAGAAACAGTGTTTACTTCATGAAACTGTCTTTGCCAGTGGAAAAACTAGCAATTTTGTCCAAAACTGTTAATGTTATACTTACTCTTTGACTATTCAGTCTAACATGAGACAGTTACTTTCAATATTATTGTTAGTTTACATAAACTTCACTAACTAGTCTACCCTGTTCTATCTCCTTGTTTTATTTGTCATTATATCAACATATATTACATATTTTTATTTTCTGTATCTGTCCAGTGAAATACAAGTTCAAGAAACAGGAAATTTGTTTATAATTACTGTGCGCATCATGGTGCCTAGGAAATAGTAATATTTGAATGAATTCTTTGATTGAAACCATTCAGGAGTTCATATTTACTTAGAAGAATTACATAACAATTGTTTCTGATTACATTACTTTTCTCAAATATTATGTACTCTTTATAAAATAGAGTTTATTTTGTATGCTTATTTTGTATGTTTATTTTGTATGTTAGTAGCAAATGTTATTTGCTACTAACTTTGAAGGTCCTTTTCTCCTTTGAAGCCATCAAAGACAATGTTGAAATAATGGGCAGGATCCAAAAAGATGACATGAAAAATGAACAGCATGTCTTTCATAATTTGTTGTATAACAAACTGTACTATAACAAAGGTTATTCTTTATTGTTAGAGTTTCTCAGTGAACATCACACAAACAAGGACAGATAGCCAAGTAGCACACCACCC
>JAQIFY010003394.1:0-12582 GCA_028533085.1 Varecia variegata | reverse complement strand
AAAAAAAAAAAAAGCTACTTGCAAAAGCATTAGAAGTACAGAAAATCCTCCAGAACCAAAGATCAGTGAGCCTGAGATAGTAAGCAGCTACACCTCTTGAGCTGGTAGAATAAAAGGAGAATGTGACTGCTTAGAATCACTTATAGAAATGTTAGTGATCTTGCTTCCATGTCTTTCCATTTTCAACTTCAAAAAATTCCCTATACCCACCATGTTCCAATCATATCAATCTACATGTAGTTCCCAGAATATACTCTTTTGTGCTTTTATTTCACATCTTCATGCCATTGCATATACAGTAAAGTTGCTTGAAATGCTCTTAACAACACTCTTCCTCATCACATTCTGCTTCCTCTAACCTCAGACAGATGTAAACTTCTTCAATAAGAAAGCTCTCTACCTTCTTCTCACCTCCCACTTACCATGCTGTGTTAGCCACACTTCCGTACAACCATAGCATGCCTAAGCATACTCTGATTTAAACACTTCTCATGTCTTTTTGTAATAATGGTCTTAATTTTCAGCTTTTTCCATTGTATCATAGTATATTTGAGAGTACGTATTTTTATAATTTCTATATTGCCAGCTATTGGCACATAGTAGGTATTGGAATGAGCTTGATACATAAGATGTTCAATTAAAAAACTTCTAACACAAACACACTTTGGAATTAAAATGATTTGGTTTACATATGCTTTCCAAAATTACATTAGTTGTAACTATTGAGACTGTCTGTAATGCCAGATAGTGATTAGCCAATACAAAGACAAAGTGCAATGAAAACTATATCTAATCAATGAACTCTGGCCACTATAATTTAATTTAGAAAAAGATTAATTCTTCTTTTCACTTATTTATAGCTTAACAATTTATTAATGGTTAATGTACTACAAATAATGTAGAAAATAAGAAAATATAAAGTAATTTTTACACAGCAGAGAAATAAGACAGTAAAGAATATTAAAGTTTCCTTGCAGCTTTGACAATTATTCAAAAAAAAGGAAAAGAAAAATTCCAGTTTCTTCAAGAGTAAGAGGCTGAATTTGTTTGGGAAACTTTTGTTTATTTGTGTTCATTATGTTATATAAAAATAACCTCTACTAGGAACTGTTTATCCTTTTTATTGAATTCAGGGAGAAAAATACTTTCACGTACATAACTTCTGCATGGTAGTGTGACTAATGTGAAACTTTGGAATCAAATCTGAAAACTGATCATGTTTCTCTTCCTGAATTCAGTCTAAAAGAGATGCCAGATATTTATAAAATGGCAGGAAGAGTGGAAGAGTATGTGGACGAGCAAAGTGTATCTATTTTAGTACAATAATGCATTGGAGAGTCGTTGAAGATATTTTCTTTGCTTCTATATTTAAAACAAGAAGAAAATATATATTCATTCTGATCAGAAATATATTACAAACATCAACAAAGCTAATAAGTATATTTGTTTTGGCTGGGTTTATTGATGCTTGAAATTTTCTTGGAATTAAAACCAGTGTTATTTTTCTAGTAGTTATCTATTTTTGAGCACTAGGAAAGTGAGCCCTTTGGAAACAATGCCTTTGTAAAGGAGAGTGTGTGTGAATATGTCTGTTCTCAGGGTTTAATATGAATGGATCAGTTCAATTCTGAGCATTTCTTAAAATTCTGATTTGGGGGCCACAGGGAAAATATGCATTAACATAGCAAAGACAGACAAAGAACTTCAAACATCTTATCATTTCCATGAATATGGATGGTTTGAATCAATAACTCCCTTTCCAAAGGAGGTAAATTTTAAAAATTTGTTTCATCTTTTCTATTGACTGTTTATTTGGATCAAAAATACTAGATGGGTTTCAACACTTCAATTTACTTTGCTTTACAGAGACTTATTTTCTTTAGCAAAGCAATGACTTAAGCACATACAATGTCTAACAAAAATGGAAGCTTCTAAATAGGGTATGTGATTTCCAGAGGAAAAAATGGCCAATGCCCAGTATCTAGAAATAACCTATCCCGATAAAATGCTTTGAAGTCTTTTTATATCCAACATTCTCTGTCTTTTCCTTATTGTCTATTTTAGTGCTAATTATTGAGCACTTTCATTCTTTCTGAAGTTTTTCTGAGTAAATTATAGCTTTCCTTCTTTTTGAGAGACTCACTCACCACTCTTCCTAGCATGGATTCCTGCAGGAAACTTCTCCGAGTAACACATGACCCAAGAGGGAGCTGGAGATATAGTCAGATGGGATACCATGAAAACCTGTGTTCTCCATGGTTTTTATTGTGTATAATGCGATTTTTCTGCACTTCAAATTTTGTTAGTGTGATTTGTGTGGCTGAAATTCCTATATCCTTTTACTTTTGATTATTTTAAAAATTCTTAGTATTTTAAAATCATTAAAATAAATTTGGTTTGATCATTTATAGATGAGTTCTGCTTAATTTTCTAGGTAATTAAATTTGAGAAACTTCAACTGTTCTACAAAATATTTGCAAAATTATTTTATTGCCAAATGAGTAGAAATTGGTGTATACAGATGGTCAAGTTCTTATTTAACTTTCTTAAAATTCTTCTAATAATGCTAACTTAGCCTGTCTCACAATTCCATGAATTACATGAAAGATGGAGAATATATGTATTAAGGTTGGTGCAAAAGTAATTGTGGTTTTAGCATTGTTGAAATTTGCCATTTGATATTGGAATATATTCTTAAATAAATGTGGTTATGTTATACATCATTTTAATGCACATTTCTTGCTTTATGTTTTTTTTGCTAATGCCTTATTACTTGCAGTTTATTTTAGATTATTGAAATGATGTTAGACAAAAAGCAAATTCAGGTGATTTTCTTATTCGAGTTCAAAATGGGTCATAAAGCAGCAGAGACAACTCGCAACATCAACAACACTTTTGGCTGAGGAACTTCTAACGAATGTACAGTGTAGTGGTGGTTCAAGAAGTTTTGCAAAGGAGATGAGAACCTTAAAAATGAGGAGTGCAGTGGCCAGCCATGTAAGTTGACAATGACCAGTTGAGAACAATCATCTAAGCTGATCCTCTTACAGCTACAGGTAAAGTTGCTGAAGAACTCAAGGTCAACCATTTTATGGTCATTCAGCATTTGAAGCAAATTGGAAAGATGAAAAAGCTGGATAAGTGGGTGCCTCATGAGCTGACTAAAAACGAAAAAAAAATGTCATTTTGAACTGTGGTCTTCTATTATATGCAAGAACAATGAACCATTTCTCTATTGGATTGTGATGTGCAACAAAAAGTGGCTTTTATATGACAACTGGTGACAACCAACTCAGTAGTTGGACTGAGAAGCAGCTCCAAAGCACTTCCAAAAGCCAAACTTGCACCAAAAAAAGGTCACGGTTACTGTTTGGTGGTCTGCTGCTGGTCTGATCCACTACACCTTTCTGAATCCCAGCAAAACCATTACATCTGAGAAGTCTGCTCAGCAAATTGATGAGATGCACACAAAACTGCAACGCCTGCAGCCGGCATTGGTCAATAGAAAGGGCCCAATTCTTCTCCATGACAACGCCTGACCACACGTTGCACAATGAACACTTCAAAAGTGAAAGCAATTGGAATAGGAAGTTTTGCCTCTTCCACCATATTCACCTGACCTCTCACCAACTGACTACCACTTCTTCAAGCGCCTCTACAACTTTTTGCAGGGAAAACACTTCCACAACTAGCAGGAGGCATAAAATGCTTTCCAAGAGTTCGTGGAATCCTGAAGCACAGATCTTTACACTACACCAAATAAACAAACTTATTTTGCATTGGCAACAATGTGTTGATAATTTTGATTAATAAAGATATGTTTGAGCCTAGTTATAATGATTTAAAATTCATGGTCCAAAACTGCAATTCCTTTTGCACCAACCTAATAATCTGGTAAGACTTTTTTGTGTAGACTAATTTTTTGAAATACAAAATGTGAGGAGTTGAGCTTATGACAGCAGTGTGTGTGTGGAATAATTATCAAAGTGGAAAATATAATGCCTTAAATTATTTTTAATAATAGATCATGTATGTAAATTAATCTATAAATTAACACAGCACTATATATTTCTACATTGTACTATTATGTGCTGTTGGATTGGCCAAAACATTTTTGTTTATTTTGATGCATATAAAAGTGATGAAATTTCCCTGCAAGAATATATATTTCTTTAATCTTATAAATGTATATTTGAAATTGTCACTGTTTCTGAGGAAAAGCCTGTGTGAATGAACTTAATTAAGAGAAAATATCTATCATGTTCAACTATCACTATGTAAGATGAAATAGGCATTTGCCAATGACCTGCAACTAGAAACACCATGCACAGAATACAATTAATGATGCTAGGTATAAAAAAAAAAAAAGCAAGCAAAATCTTATAAAATGTATTAAAGAAATAATTAAAAATGTAAATTTGAGAATGTTTTAATTTTAATATAAAACACTTAAATAAATTTAGCTAAAATATAATTTACACTTTTGAGATTTAGTCCATGACTAAAAAGCTTATATTTTCTCTATGATTTCTGTTATATATTCCTTTCCATTAAAGCTGGAAAACAGCCAAGATATCTTGGAAGATTTTGTTGTTATTGTTTGCTACATCAGACTCCTTGTTCAATCATACTGGTAAAGATGGGCTAGAGGCCAAAAAAAAAAAAACCCAAAGCCACAGAAAATTATTTTCTTCTAGGAAAGAAAGTACACTCAAAATGCGGGAAAATCTTTTTTTCTTAAATTTCATGGAAATTTTCTTTATTGTAGCTCTAAGGATTTTTCTTCATCTCCACTTCAGAAAACTATCTATAACATCTTTCTAGGGGATTTTTGGATTTACTTTTGTTTTGAAGTGCCAGAGTGCTCTTTAACTTCCATAAGGAAAAAAAAAAAAAAATCTATGTCATGTTGGCTTGACTACCAAAGGGATTCCAACAATTCCATAGTCATGTGCATCATTCTTATTTTTATGAACAAAGTTCATTACCAAGAAGGTAGCTTTTTGGAAATGTTACCATGACCAGAATCAAATGGATCTAATATAATTAATATCTTCTACTTGACTATTAAACCAGGTTAAAATTTGTGAAGATGTATGGAATTAAAAAGTCTGAATTTCTTTGTAGTCTTCACATTGTATACTGACTCTTGCACAGTAAGTGAACATAATGATAGTGCCATAGGCAGATAATTATTGTGACTTACCACAATAATTTGTTGGGTAATGTCCATTAGCATTTTATACTCACAAGAATAGATGCTTAAAGCAAATTAATAATTCAAATATAATTTACACTAATTCATTTCTAATCATTATTTTTTGTTAGTTTACATTTTTACAAGATATTTATTTATATATTACTTTGACTTTTATATTTAGAGAAAAGAGGAGAAAAAAGAAGCTTGTACTACTTTCTAAAAACCTCCTAGTAAACTTTTAATTATTCCTTAGTTATATTTTAACATATTTAGGTAATAAGAATCCAATTATAATGTGTAAAATTCTATAAATCTAGAAAATATTAAAAAAAAAGAAATGCAGTGACCTAGGAAAGCAGTTTATAAAATAATGCTGAGAATCTTATCAAATATGATGAAAAGAAAGAGTTTTGACATTTCTGTAGGTCAAAGAGCAAATCATTACAAAGATTATTTGTATTAATATTTCATCTTACCATTCAAAAGGAATTGTTTTGATATGAATTTCAAATATCATTTTGCTATATGAAAACATTTACAGTATTATTATTACTTTTTAATGTATAAAATCAGGTAAATGGAATTAAATGCAAAATACAACTCTGTACTTCTGAAAGCGATCCGATTCATCAGGTAGCCAAGGACAAACAGATTTATTGGCAAGATGAAAAGAAGGGGAAAAACAATAGCTGAGTGAATATAAAAATATCAGATAAGCTGTGGGATTATATATTGCATCATATAAACCTTCTGGACTGAGTCTCCAAGCAAAATATATCTTTGTTGTCAGCTCTGCTGGTACCAAGCTGCAGAATTTGGAAAGTTATTCCAAAATTTAAAATTGAAGAAACAATTAAATGAGAGAAAGGAAGCATGCTGCCCAAAAGAAATAGGCTAATTTTAAAAGCACACTTCATCATTATTATATTTAAATAAGGTTCTTGATCACTTGATCTGACCCTGTGTGGTGCATAGCAACTGCAATTGCACAATATATTTGAATGAGGATTATTATAATTTACCAAGAGGTGCTGCAGGGGATTATGAAACTTGGAAGGCCAGCGCTGCACTTCCGTAACAGACATCTCTGCCAGATAATTAACCTTGCTGTTTGTTTAGCATTCACCGAATGCTTCATTACTGATTCAGTCAATTATCTCCTGGTAATGACCTCTACAGAAGGTAGAATTGCTTAATTAAAATTATTTAGACCAAGGAGGAACTTTGATTGGGCTATGCATATTAGAAAGGCTTGATTAATCTCGATGAGATACATAACTCATTTAAAGCTTTACTTTATTATCTCAAAATGCCAAATTTATCTTTTTCCAATTGAAAATAAAATATGATATTTTTTCCTTAGCCAATCACATTAAAAAAAATGAGACAGCAGCAAGGGTGTGGATGAAAATCAGCCTTCTCGGTGTTAACTTTACTACAAAATGTTTAAAAGATGAAAGTGGAATCCTATTTATTTCGTAAAACACAATTGAGATAAATTAGGAATTCTTATTGACTGAACGAATGGTGTACCTGGACAAACAAAAATGGCACTTTGTGTACATACCAGTTAAAAGATGAAAATATATTTCATTTTCACTTTTCTTCATACATTCATGCGGGTTAGTTCTCTTGTCCTTTCTTCATGCACATTTGAATGTGATGACCTGATTTTGGAATTGGCAGTTGATATTCTTTGTACATGAGTCATATACAATGATATTTTTGTACAAGAGTCAGAATGTGGGATAGAACAAATCTATTCCATTTCTGCACCAATATTAGTTTTATCTTGTCTAGATGCCTTAACTTGAGTAAAGAGCTCTTTTTTTTTAAATTTATTTATTTATTATAGATTATTATGGGGGTACAACCATTCTGGTTAAGTATATTGCCCATGCCCCTCCCAAGCCCCCGAGACTGAGCCTCAAGGGTGTCCATTCCCCCAACAGTGCATTTAAATGAAGATACGCTTCATTGTTTTGCCTCATTTCTAGTTGTAGCTAGATCAAAGAACAGTATTTAATCTTCTTGGCATCATAGTATAAAATTTTATAAGTGAACTTTATTAAGGGGCAGTCAAGTAAAAATTGATTGTATTTTGAGTTTGTTTTTATTTTCTTTGGTTAGGGAATAAATTATCTGTTGGTTTTATATATGGTGCCTTATTTCAAAGCTCTCCAAAATGTCAAGAAGGTGCTAATAACTGCATACACTTCCCAACAAATACATGTATTCATTAATGAGCCAAAGTTACTCTTAATTGTATATATTATGCCATAGATATGTTAGGTATTTGTAAGGTAACTTGGACCTAAATACAATTCAATTACTACTCAAAGGCAATGAAAGAGCATCTTAGCAGTCATTAGATGTGATGCAGATTCTTCCATAACACTTCCCTCCCTGTGAAGCCCAAGAGTTCAACTGGCATTTCAATTTGTACTGTGTAAATATTGACAACACAAAATAATTATACCACTTCAAAGATAAATAAAAATATATAGTAAGCTAACCTTTCAGCAAGGAACTTACATTTTATTATCACAGACTCTGGGTAAATTATTCTTACCTGGAAATATGCATAACTGAGATTCAAGAAAATGTAGTGAAAGAAAAATACCATAAAAATTTCTACTTGTAAAGATAATCTTAGGCAGACTCTTTTTTTTCTTTATAACCAGGAAAATAACAGCACTCTTACATGCTTTAATAACAAAAACAATAACAAAAAAGCAAACAACAAAAAACCCTGTACATTTTAATAAAATTTAATGAAGAGTGCATTCATCAACATCTTGTAGAATCATATATTAGCCTTTATTTAAAAACTGTATACAAATGATCATGTTCTTTGACCTAATGTAATAATGTAGACAGAATTATTTAAGAAGATGACTAAAATATTCGATGGATACATTTTTATGTGTCCATGGAAACAAATAAATAAAATTAGTTCAAGGTCACTCTTAGAATGTACCAAATAATTTCATGAAAACATAATGGAGTTTAGAAGGTACTTTGTATTTAATGATAGTATAGTATGCATCAAAATTTGAGGGATCATGCTTAAGTAGTAATTGTAAGGAAATTTTCTGCCCTTCATGATTGTATGGAAAAAAAAGACTAAAATTAATGGTTGAATATCCAAGTAGAGATTAGAAAAATAACAGAGAAAATTAAAAGAAACTGGATAGGGTAGAAGATATAATAAAGATAAGGGTGGAAATTCACATGACAGAAAAAAATGCTGTATAAAAAATTAGTATAGTTCTTAAAAAAAACTAATAAGAGAACTTTTAGTGCATGCGATTAATGAAATCAGAAAGCAGAAATAAGACAAACAAGAGTAAAAAGTCAAACTGTAACTGAGCATAAATTTTTATATATAGGAAAATAATAGACAAACCAATAGAAAAGCATTATATAAAAGGGACAATTTCGTAAAGAATTATACCGAAAAAGTTATGCTAAAACACGTGTACAATGAATTGTAAAAAGAAATATGTGGATTTGAATGAAAAAGAAGAAAGCTGTTATTTTTCATAAATGATTTAATTCTACATGAAGAAAATGTGCACTATGAAATTGCTGTTATTCAATCACTTGATTTATCAAAATCAAATGAAAATGAATGAAAATGGCAAATTCATATGATATTGAACATAATATGAAAAAATATCCATACAAAAACTATTAAAAGTAAAATTTAGCTGCTGTTGAAAATAAATGTTTTTTCTATATATTAGCTATACAATATAATTAGAAAAAAATAATTTTTTAAATACTAAGAAGCAAAAACTATGAGCTATCAATAAATAAAAATAGGAGAATAGTGTATAGAACCTTTAATAAGAAAGTTATAACTTTATTAAAAGACATATACACAAGAAAAACTTAAATGAAAAAATATATCCTATACTTGAGAAAATTAAATATTATAAAGATGTGTACTTATTTACCTCAAGTTAATCTTTGAATTTAGTCAAATTAGTTAAATATTCAACAGGTTTCCTCAAAGAAATTCATAAGCTATTCATAAAATATTTGTGGAACAGAAAGGGAAAAAGTTGAGAATTCTTACTATAGTAGTACAAGTCATAATATACCTATCTTTAAGAAAAAGTGTGGAATTTGTAGAGTAATAGACAAAATTTTTAAGAAACAAAATAGAGATTCTAGAAATAAACCCAATCATATATGAAATCCCATTTATGAGCTAGGTCATGTCCTGAATTATCACAGAAAAATAGATAATTCGTTAAATGGCTTCGAGACTATTGTATTCATATGTTAAAAAGTAATAGTCTCTATTTTATATCATACATAAAAGTTATTTGGTGTGATAGGTGAATTGAAGACATATGCTAAGAGTAAAGCTTTGAAATATTTGAGAGAAAATAAGCTAGTTTTGGGTATAGAGAAATTT
Source organism: Varecia variegata (assembly GCA_028533085.1). Taxonomy (NCBI): domain Eukaryota; kingdom Metazoa; phylum Chordata; class Mammalia; order Primates; family Lemuridae; genus Varecia; species Varecia variegata. The sequence goes on along the minus strand of JAQIFY010003394.1, from coordinate 2,953 downwards.
CTTAAACTAGACACAAAATGCATATAATTTAATATTGAAAGATGCAGTGACATTATATGGAATATAAAAATATTCCATATAATAAAAAGACATCATAAAATGTGAAAAAAACAAGATATAGAGTGGAGGAAGTGTTTGAAATTTATACCTGACAAAGTATTACTATTCAGAATATATAAAGACCATCTAGAAACTTATTATTAAAAGGTTAACAGTCAAATGGAAAAAAAAAAAAAAGAAGGAAAACATACTTGAAGGCCATGAATCAATAGACAGTAAACACTTGAAAAATGTTTGGTTTTCCAGAGCAATGAAAATTAAATATTCAATGTAAAACCATTTCAAAGTAATCCATGGGCAAAGCATTAAAGTTTGCTAATACCAAGTTGGTGCTTTGGTAGCAAAATAAAATTTTCATACACTTCCATAATAGTGTTGTATAACTACTTTTGGAATCCTTCAGCAATATATCAGCTCTGAAAATACATGAATTTTAGGTCAGAGGTCTCCGTTTCTAGATATCCACCCTAGGGATTCTCATGCACATATGTACATCCAGATACTCATGATTGAATTTACTGAAACACTGTTTATGAAAGAAAAAGAATTGAAAAAAATCTTAAATGTCTATGAACAAATGGAATTCTCCATAGCAGTTAAAAAGATGGATCGTGTGGATTTATCTCATAAACACAATGTCATACTTTTTAAAGAAAACTATGTACAATACATTCAGAATGATTCTATTTAATGATGTAGTAACCGCACAAAATGCTACATATTGATTATTCATGCAAACTGTAACACCATGAAAAGTATAACAAGATGCAAACTATAGCAATATGTATGACATCTATGAACATTAAATTTAAGCAAGTGGTTATATCTGTAATGGAACAAGGAAAATTGGATTGAGAATGAATATACACACAAATTTTTTTCAATTTTTAATATTTTACTTTTCAAAAGAATTTGAAGTAAACGTTGAAAGTGATAATATTTGATTTAGCTGATTGTTGCTTATGTAGATGATAATTATATTATTCTCTATTCTTTTCATTATTTTGTTGATAAAATGTTTTATGGCATTTTATATTCTCTTGTAAGTATAGTTATCTTGATCTTTAATAAAAATGCTCTTTTTTCACTCCTCCATCTACTGAATCAATTTACATGAAAGTGCTAGCAAAATCATGCTCCCTCTATACAAAAATAAAGATATCCTTACACCCAAAAAGTCTCATCATTTCTAAACCAACATACTTGCACTGGGGATTAAACTCTGATCTATTGGAATTATTTGCATGAACAACCAAGACAACACTGATAATGATAAATACAACTGTATGTGAAGGTATTAAATGAAAACCATTATTCTGATTTACAAACAAAGAATAAAACTTTTCTGTCAGCACCATACTTCAGTATTCAGTAGTGAAACAATTTTCATGAATGACTGGATAATTAGCAATAGTTTTAATGTGGGTCTGCTTTAGGATTTCAACATTAACTTTATTTTCTCCAAAATGTAATTTCTAAAAAAATAATAATAGTTAAAAAATCCAAAAATGGTGTATTCATGTGTTTTCAAGCTTAGCATCCAAGGCTTTTACAATCTGGTTCAACTCAAGACTGTGTCCCAAAAGACACAATTTCACAAATCTCTTCTGATGTGTTGTAGGAAATATTACACAAAAAGAAGGACTGATATTTGGCTTCCCCAGTGCCAAATCTGTATTATTCAGGGTTCTCCAGAAAGACAGAACCAACAGGACATGCATATAGATGTATGAGAGAGAATTTATTAGAGGAATTGACTCAAGTGATTATTGTGGCTAATCAGTCCCATGACAGGACGTCTGCAAGCTGGAGACTCTGGGGTGCTGGTAGCATGGCTCAGTCCAAGTCCAACCAGGGAAGCTAATGGTGTAACTCTCAGTTCAATGCCCAAAGCCTCAGGACCCAGGGCACAGCTGGTGTAACTCCTGGAGTCCAAAACCTGGTGAGCTTGGAATCTGTCCTAGCTCTCAGAGAGAGAAAAATTTGCCTTCTGTATTTGTTCTTCCTGGCCTCTGGCAGACTGAATAGGGTCACCAAAATTGAGGGCAGATCTTCCCACATCTAGGCAGTCCATTTAGACTCACACACTAATCTCCTCTGGAAATACCCTCACAAACACCCAAAATGATGTTTTATCAGGTTTCTAGGTATTCCTTAATCAAGTCAGTACCTAAAATTAAGTCCACAAATCCACCCTCTGTCAACTTGGCACCCACATGTATCTACTTAAAACATATTTAATTCCCAAATGAAGACATTAACAAAGTAATAGTCTATTTAAATGATGCAACTGACCTGTGTACAATTGAAAACGCACTAATCTCTTCTTCAGAATTTGGCTTCCACGATTTCAACATTTGGTATTTTAATCTTTTGGAATTGTGATTTTTGAGATTTCAGATGTTTGAAATTGCAGGTTTTAGGAATTTTGTTCTTTTGGCATTTCAACATTTGGGATTATGGCATTTGGAGTTGTGTCTTTGAGGATTATGGTCAGCACCATCCCAATTTACCACTGTAAACCTATTCCATTATTCAGGTATGTGGGTCCTGGAACAATGAACCTGAACTCATATTATGGGTTCCTCAATTATGCACCCTAAAGAAGTCACTTAATCTGTCTGGGCTTCAGTTTTTCTCATCTTTATATTGTGCCTCTTACAGATGTGTGAGGATTAATTGAAATGGTATACTTGAAAATGCTAGACCATGCTTATTCCACCAAAAGTGTATCAATCTGGGCTTAATCAGGAAAATAGAAACCACTTTAAGTAATTACAAAAAATAAAATGCAGAGCCCTAGAATAATGAAGAAATTGAGATGCTGTAAGAGACAGAATAGAAACTCTGAAATTTTCTACAACATGGAGTCAATGCCACTCCTAGGCTGGAG
>JAQIFY010003393.1:0-12582 GCA_028533085.1 Varecia variegata | reverse complement strand
AGGAGTTTGAGGTTGCTGTGAGCTAGGCTGACGCCACGGCACTCACTCTAGCCCGGGCAACAGAGTGAGACTCTGTCTCGGGGGAAAAAAAAAAAAAAATCATCAGTCATTAGGGAAATGTAAATTAAAATCACAAATAAATACCACTATATACTACAAGAATGACTAAAATTAAAAAGCCAAGTGTTGGTGAAAATGGGGAGAACTAGAACCCTCACACACTGTTGGTGGGACTATGAAATTAGACAAGTACTTTGGAAACATTTTGGCAGTTTCTTAAAAGTTAAACACACCTTGGGCTTATAAAGAGAAGAGGTGGCATTTATATTCGTGCTTTATGTGTACCCTAAGAGATTGTGTCTTTAATAAAGACCCGCTTTTTTAGTAGGAAATGATTCTACTTCTAGTCTTTCAACTTGACATAGAAAAAATATCTCTTAAATAGACTAACATGTACAATTAAAGCTTAGATTTTACTCCATTTGTGATTAGACCGATTGCAAGTAGGGCAATGATTAGGTAGCATTCATCCTAATTCATCTTCGAGTCTGCATCTTGCCTACTGCCAATCCATTCTTCATACAGCCACTTACTCTCCACTCACTCTCAGGTTAAGAAGAACCTGAGAGAATCACACTCCAACTTTAAAAAGCTTCTATCCCTTGAAAAATAAAAGTCCAAAGTCTTGATCTATGGCCTATCACAACCCAGGCCCAGCCAGCAATCTCTGCCCCATTGCTGGCCAATCCACGGTAAAATCTAGTCAAATCAAACAAATCACTGTTATTCATCCATGCTATTCTCATGTCTTCCTCCCACAACACTTTGAGCTTCTTGACACTGGCCTGAGCAATGATTTTTTTAGATATGACCCCAAAAGCACAGGCCACAAATGTAGAAATAGGCAAATGAGATTGCAGCAAACTAAAAAGCTTCTGCACAGCCAGTAAAACAAACAACAGAGTGAAGAGACAGCTTATGAAATGGGAGGAAATATTTGCAAACTATACATCTGAGAAGGAGTTAATATCCAAAATGCATAACCACGTTTATTGAGTTTCTACTGATTAGCAAGGAACTCAAACAGCTCAATACCAAGAAAACAACCCAATTAAAAAATGGGCAAAGCACTTGAATAGAAATTTCTCAAAAGAAGACATACAAATGGCCAACAGGTATATGTAATATAAAACAAAAATGCTCAGTATCACTAATCACCAAAGTAATGCAAATCAAAACCACAGTGAGATATAACCTCATACCTTTTAGAATGGCTATCATCAAAAAGACAAACAATAACAAGTGTTGGCAAGGATGTGGAGAAAAGGGAACTCTTGTACACTGCTGGTGGGAATATAAATTAGCACAGCCGTTATGGAAAACAATATGGAGATTCCTCAAAAAACAAAAGAAGAATTATCATATAATCCAGCAATCATGCTTCTGGGTATATATTCAAAGGGAATGAAATCAGTGTCATGAAGAGAAATCTGCACTCCCATGTTCATTGCAGTGCTATTCGCAATAGGCCAGATATGGAATCAACCTGAGTGTCCATCAATGGATGAATGGTAAAGAAAATGCAGTACATATTATATGCAAAGGAATATTATTCAGCCTTAAAAATGAAGTAAATCCTGTAATTTGTGACAATATGGATGAACCTGGAGGACATTACGCTAACTGAAATAAGCCAGGCATGGAAAGACAAGTACTACATGATCTCACTCATATGTGAAATCTAAAAAAGTCAAATTTGTAGAAACAAAGAATGGAATGGTGGTTGCCAAGGACTGGGAGATGGGAAAAATAGGGAGATATTGGCCAAAGAGTACAAAGTTTTAGTTAGGCAGTATCAGTAAGTTCCAGAGAGTTAATGTACAGCAATGGCTAAATAATATTGTGTTGTATACTTGGAACTTGCTAAGAATAGATCTTAAATGTTCTCACCACCCCCCAACCACACACAAAAAGGTAAACTATGTGAGGTGATAGATATGTCAATTAGCTTCATTGAAATAATTATTTCACAATGTATCTCAAAAATCATGTCAAACACCTTAAATATATACAATTTTTATTAGTCAATTATATTAATAGCTTAGTAAAGCCAAGAAAAAAGAAATTCAGTGATGCATCTATAGATCATCATCATTCTCCATAAGATACATGTTTAAATATATTCTCCCTTTCACACCTTTCTTTATATTAAATAATTAGGGGTGAACAGTTGAGTAAATATCAGGAAAGAAAACAGATATTAGTTACTCAGAATATGCTCACATAGTCAAGAAACTTTCAAATACCCTGAGAAAGTAACTCTCGATGCAAAGCTGGAGAACTGGAACCAGGACTTCTAAGATTCTATATTCTCATCAGGGAGGTTTAAGGCTAGAAACAAAACCATGTTTATTTAGCTCCTATTGATTAACAATGAAGATGATGCAAAGATTTTCCATGGAGATAGAACAAGGATGCAGATTCCACCCTAATTATATGCGGAGCTGTCTTGCTAAACAGTTTATGATCTAGTCTGTGAAAATTAAATGTTGAGGATTAAATGAGATAATATCAAGTGACTAATCTAGTGGTAGGCACTCTGTAAATTCTCACTAAATGGTTGCTATTAATATTGTCCTGACAATAACCAAGTAGAGGGCAGATCCTCCTACTAGTATAACTATTTTACAGAAGAATAAATTAAAATATATTTTTAGATTTTTACTACACAGCTAGAGTCAGATTGATAAGTGAAATAACCCCTCCAAAAGTCTCCCAAGGATGATTTCATAACTTCAGATTTTCAGACTGATATCTTCTCCAACTAAGTATGTGCAGATTCTTCTGAAACTTGACCAGCTAAAGCTACCTGCATTTCACCATCTGGAATGATAAGCCAGGCACTCTGACTGTGGAATACCTGAAATAATCAACCCACTTATATATTTAGTTTCCAGCTGGTAGCATAGAATAAATACAACTAAAATTTAAAGAAAGCACCATTTACCTATATACAAAGGCCACCTGTTGGGCAATGTGTGTATTGACTTCTATTATACTAAAGGTAGAATCTCTTAAGTTTCTTGTTTTCTGTTTCTTTTTATCCATACTATGTCATTGGTCTGAGACATGAAACATTAAATTTATCCAGAAAAGATATGAAAAGGAGAAGAGATATATAGCTGTGGGTGACACCAGAAATTGTTACTGAGTCCCTGAAGTGTTGAGTCTGTAGTTTTGCTTATAACCAACTTCTGCCATCATCACAGATTCTCATAAATTCACCAGGAGAAAAGACTGGGAGGGGGCTGGGAAGAGAAACTTACAGGAGCTCTTTCATGTGAGACTTATCTGTAGTCATATGGTTATTAGTGGCCAGGACAGTACTTTAGACCAGGTCTGAGAAGCAATCCACTCCTTTTCTGGGGATTTTGTCAATGTTTCTTTACTCTCTTGTGTACACTTCACGTCTCATTCTGAATCGTGTGTCAGATAGACTGAAGACTAAGCAGGAGTTAATAAGTTGCTTTACCCGTGGTAGATAAGCCAAGACTCCCCTTGAATTTTCTTAACATTTTCTCTCCTGTTGAAAGTAATTTATGTTTTGATTAGTAAGGACAAACCAAAGAGAGAGAAAGAAATCATTGTTCTTTAATTAAATGAATATGGAGGACTGAGGTTATATTTCAAGCAGTGTTTTAAAGCTGTCAAGCATAGGATGTGGCAAATGTTGATTTTTCTAACAGGCATTTGAGTAATTCCAGCTGCCATCTGGGGTAGGAATGTGATTGGACAAAACTTGAGTCTTGTAGAATAAGATATTTTCAAAGCATTCTATTTTCATGTTTTAAACAATATTGTATTGCAAACTATCCATGATACTAAAAAAATTCTTACTTTATTTTGGAATGTGGATCATAAATAGTTGCGTCATGTTTTATGTTGATGGTGTTCTATTGAGGGAAGTTTTAAAATTGTTGGGGCAGAGACAACGTCACCCACTTTGTGTTTTAGGTATATAGTGAGCTGTACATGACCAATTATCATTGATTGAATCCATAATTAAAGGAAATAACAGTGGCAAGAATAAAATAAAATAGATATACTTCTCCCCCCATTGCCAGAACCATGTTAGTCACCAGTCTTCTATTAATATTTGATTTTTGGGAAGAGCTGGTACATTGCCGCCCACATGCCCCCCACACTCCTATCACAGCAAAGTATTAGCAGTAATATTAATTGCAATGGCTATCATTGATAGGGTACCTTCAATAAAATAAGAACTTTAAATCATTTTCTCTACTCTTCACATTAACCTGCAGGCAGGAATATATATACATATACATATTTGCTCAGTAACCACATAAAATTAACCAAACCAACCTACAAGGTCATACAGCTAGCAAACTAGTACTGTGTGACATGATATTTAAGCACATGGACTTAGTGTCACACATTCATGTGTTTGAGCTCCACCTCCTCCAACCTTTACAGGAAGTTGCTTTATCTCTCTAAGTTTTCATTTCCTGACTACAAAAAGAGTATTGTAATTTTATCTTTCCAATCAAATTGTTGTGAAAACTGAGTGAGATATTCAATGGAAATAGCTTAGCAAAGTACTTGAGACATATTGGATGTATAGACACACACACATATACATACACACACACACACACTGAATAACACTAAAGCCTGTGTTTCCAATCATTGTGATTCTCAAAAACTTGTGATTCCCCTAAGGTACCATACTTTGTCTTCACTTCTATGCTTTTGCTAATTTATCTGCCTTATACCATCCAACTAAGATTTTTTTTCTCAGACCACAATATGAGCAAAGATAATTATATTCTTATTCATCCTTCAAGTCTAAGGATAGCTTCCTCAAAAATCATCCATGCCTTCCAAAACTAAGCTATGTCCCCACAGAATCCAGGACATTATTTCTCCCATATTATTTATTATGTATTGTAACACACAGTGTGTGCCTATCTGTCTGCATCCACCAATAAACTGTGAGGTCCTCAAGGACAAGAACTATGTCCTTTTACTTAGTATCACTCAACACCCAACATATGGCCTGAGCCCCGGAGCATAGTCAACGGTATTGGAAGGACAGATAAATCGAGGGAGGGATGCGTGGAGGCAATAGCTGAGCTACAATGCCACCATCCATGTGGAGACTCCAATCCAAGTGAGCAGGCACTGAACAGAAAGGAGAATCAGGGATTTAAGAGATGTGTTACCACAGCTGAATTTATCTGGGTTCCCTCCCTCGTGGCAAAGTACGAACTTAAAAGCCAAATGCCGTAGAAGGTAATTTATAAGTATAAAGAATTCAGAATCTCTCCTTACCTTCTCTGGCTTGAGAACCAGGGAAGCTGACAGTGTATCTCTGAGTCTGAGGCTGAAGGTCTGAGAACCTGGGGCCATTGGTACAAGTCCCAGAGTCCAAAGGCCAGAGAACCTAAAGTTTTGATGTTTAGGGGCAGGAGAAGAAAGATGTCTCATCTTCAAAAGACAGAGAGAAAATTTGCGTTTCTTCTGCCTTTTTGTTCTATCTGGACCCTCCACCAATTGGATGGTGCCTGCCTACGCTGGGTGAGGGAGGGTCTTCCCCACTCAATCCATTGATTCAAATGCCAATCTCTTCTGGAGACACCATCACAGATACAAAGGTTTACTAGCTCCCTGGGTATCCCTTAGCTCCGTCAAGTTGACACCGAAATTTATCACTACATGAACAGTGTTCAAAAAGCAAACAAATAAAATTTAAGCATTTTATTCTAAACTAGTGTTTTAAGACCTGGGAAGCTTTTAAAAAATATAATACCAGATCAACTATCATCTCCCCTGTCAATTAATCAGAATTTGGGGGAGCTTCTTCTAAGGAATTCTAATGTAAAGCCCCTCTGGAAACCACTGTTATACCAGTCTTCCAGCATCAGTCAAAATCTGGTCCAAGTCCCGATGCACTCCTCAAATTGTTACTGGTCCTTGACAAGATAAGTACTAAAACCGAGAGTATGTCTTAGTCTGTTTGGGTTGCTGTAACAAAATACCATAGACTGAATGACTTATACACAGCAGAATTTATTTCTCACGGCTCTGGAGGCTGGGAAGTCCAATATTAATGCACCAGCAGATTCAGGGTCTGGTGAGGACCTGTTTCCTGGTTCGCAGATAGTGTCTTATTGCTGTGTCCTCACATGGTGCAGGGGGGGAAGGCGGCTCTCTAGGGCCTCTTTTATAAGCGCACTAATCCCATTTATGAGGGCTCCACTCTCACAATTTAATCACCTTCAAAGACCCCAAATACCTCCTAATACCATCATGTTCATGATTAGGTTTCAACATGAATTTTGGTGCAGACACAAACAAAAATTGAGGGCAGACCATAATAAAGCGTTTAGAAACTTTTATAGCAATATGACACATTGTTTGTGTCTATTGAATCTAATAATTAAAACAGAGTAGTGAAAAAAAAAAGTAGTTGACTTACAAAGATATATGTTGATACCCCCTCAAGGAAGGCTTGTGAATAACTAAACATACACCTCTGATAATAAGGATATGCCGGCCTCTTGTTTAAGCTGTTGTGTCTTAAAGCTGAAACATTGGGGTCGATGACAGACAGATCACTGGGCGCACCTGGGTCCAACAGGGTTAATGAGCAGGAGTGGGGTAGGTGGGGTTACAAAACATGCCCGCCAAGTTAGATAGCTTTCTTTCTCTTTAATTGCCCTTAAAACACACACGCTCTCACATAACACGGAAGGTGAGAGCTGAATGAAGTTTTCCGGGTAATGGCTTGAAATGTTTTCCTTATGAGAAGTGGTGTTGGGTTACAGCATGTGCAGACCGAGAACTGGGAGGAGAGAAACAGCAGCCCCGACCTGGCCCCCACCTTTTCTGGGGCTTGTAGGAAGGTGGACATGGGCTCCCAGAGACAAGACAAGTGACATGTTGAAGTGTCCGGTGGCTGGCATCGACTGCTCCTGGAACGAACTGCAGCCAGTGTTTACAGGGCTTCCCCAGGACCAGCCAAGCAGGCACAGATGCTCCGCTGTGAAATGCCACGCAGGCAGAGACTGACAGGCGGTAGGCGCTGAGCTCTCCCCTTGGGCTGCCGCTTCCTGCTGTGTTCGGGGAGGGGGCGCTTTCTGGCCGCTCTGCCGCTGCTGGCGCTGCTACTTCAGCTCCCTCTCCACGCAAGGTAAGCAGGCTGGAAGGGAGGGCAGGCTGCAAGGGAAGCCTTGCACCATGAACAGGATCCGAAAGTTTTTCCGAGGAAGTGGGCGAGTCTTGGCATTTATATTTGCAGCTTCTGTCATCTGGCTGCTCTTTGACATGGCAGCTCTCCGCCTCTCATTCAGCGAGATCAACACTCGGGTCCTCAAGGAAGACGTCGTGAGGAGGGAGCAGGTAGGGTTCAGAGTCCAGCCAGACCAAGCGAAGATTTTTTACAGCAGCGTAAAAGAGATGAAGCCTCCCCTGAGGGGACATGGGAAGGGGGCATGGGGCAAAGAGAACTTTAGAAAGACTGAGGAGAGTGTGGGCAAGGTCGGGGATGACTTGGACCAAAGCCAGAGGGAAAGAAAAATGCAGAACACCCCGGGAAGGGGCAAGGTTGTGCCTTTGTGGCATCCTGCACATCTGCAGACTCTCCCAGCGACTCTTACCAAGCAGAAGACAGAAGGGAGAGGCATCAGACCTGAAGCCTCCTCTCACCAGGTGACACCAAAGCAAACAACAGTTCAGGGGGCTCAGGAAACCCCATTCATACCAGCAAGAGGAGCTCCCTTGGTCAAAGAATCAGTACACACAGGACCTGTCAGTATAAAACAGGAGGCCCTGAAGAGTCACAGGCTCAGCAGTGACATGTCAAAACAAGTAGCTGTAAAGGACCTAGACCCAACCATTGGTCTTAGTACTAACAGATCAAAGCAGCACTCACAGGCAGTAGCAAAGGAGACAACACACCCTGCCAACCCACCAGTGCCAAAATCTGGGGAAGACACAACCTTAAATAAAACTGAGACTTGGAGCAAAGAACTAAATGCAAATAAACACAAAGCCAGTAAGGGTCATCCTTTTGCCAAGTTCATTGTCAATTCAAATCTCTTAAAGAAGCAATCTATTAATGAGACACAGTTGGCAGGCTTGCCAATGGATGATGGAGCTGAAGGGACTCATGGGAAGAAACTCAGTTTCTCCGAAAGCCATGTTGTGATTATAACCAAGGAGGAGGAGCTAAAGACAGTCCCCAAAGAGGACCCCAATTCTAAAACCAAAACTATGTTTCCCAAAGTACTAGGTGAAAGCCAAGGTAAACACATTTCCAGGAATAGAAGCCAGTCATCTTTCTCTTCACTTGCTCTACAGAGAGTAACAGTGTCTCAAAACAACCAATCTTTAGCTGGAGGGCTAGAGCCAGCAAGAACTAACCTAACTGCCAGAGGCCAGCCTGCAGAACACAATCAAAGCCATATAAAAGCCCTTTTACCTGAAGACCAAGGCATGCACCATGTGTTAAAAATGGATGTGACACTTTCTCCAAGGGACCCCAAAGCTCCAGGGCAGTTTGGACGTCCCGTAGTTGTCCCCCATGGAAAGGAGAAGGAGGCAGAAAGAAGATGGAAAGAGGGAAATTTCAATGTCTACCTTAGTGACTTGATCCCAGTGGACAGAGCCATTGAAGACACAAGACCTGCTGGGTAAGATCCATTTCTCTTCTCTTGCCTCAACCCCAAGTATTTTGGCTCAAATGTAGAGAGGTTTTATTTCTAGATAATTTTGTGTGGTTTTGAGCCACCTACAAAATTAATGCAACATTAATCATTAGATGCCATTCAAATATTCTACCATCCACGCAGAGAAAAATTCTGATATTAGCAACACGCTATGTTTGTTCCTATACTTATTTCTGTGAGACTTTGGCCCTTAGCCCTATTAGCTCATGCTCCATTTCCTTCCCCCTGTTGAAAACCTTTTAGAATGATTAGATGAGTACAATTTATAATAAAGTATATATGAATGGTAGGACTTAAAGTTTAATTCCCTTATAACAGTAATGACGAAGTAAATCCCAATTTTGGAACTTTTCATTATCAGCAAGTTTGTCAGGAATATATTTGGGGCTGCGGTGGCTCACGCCTGTAATTCTAGCACTCTGGGAGGCCGAGGCAGGTGGATCATTTGAGCTCAGGAGTTCGAGACCAGCCTGAGCAAGAGTGAGACCCCGTCTCTACTAAAAAAAATAGAAAGAAATTATCTGGCCAACTAAAAATATACAGAAAAAATTAGCCGGGCATGGTGGCGCATGCCTGTAGTCCCAGCTACTCGGGAGGCTGAGGCAGTAGGATCGCTTGAGCCCAGGACTTTGAGGTTGCTGTGAGCTAGGCTGACACCATGGCACTCTAGCCTGGGTGACAGAGCGAGACTCTGTCTCAAAAAAAAAAAAAAAAAAAAAGAAAGAAAGAAAAAGGAATATATTTGGGAAAGAAGCATAGAAAAAGGATTTTCTAGGCCTCTCTGGAATCATTTCTTAACCAGCAGAATTCTGCCTAATATGAGTAATGATGACCATAATAGCAAGGGAAGACATGGCTTTGCTTCCTAAAATTTAACGTTCTTTGTAGGTGGAGATGGTAGACATTTCAGGAGTTCAGTTACACAGGAATAATGTGGTGAAAAGTCAATCAGTCAATAACTAGCAAACACCTGCAGGAGGTAAAAGAGCATGGTAATAATCACGTATATATGTAGAGTTGCACCATTTACAGAGAGCCAGCATGCACATAGACGAACTTCGTAAGAGCGCTAGAAAGAAGGTGACAGAACTTATGGTTCAAATTAAGGAACAGGTGAGGACACTCAGAAGTTATGTCACTTTCCCAAGGTACTGCAGCTTTAAATCTGCCCAGTGTGCCTTCATGAATCAGTTCTTTGAAGAATTAAATTCCTATAACTACATCACCAGAAAGAGCATCAAATCACAGATATTTGATCTGATTTAAATACAGTTGGGTTCCTGGCTACTTTTGGTCCACTCATAAGTGAGGGTATTTTGTAGTCATATGTTCACTATCCACTAATTGGTAATGCAGCTCAAGTCTGCCTTGACATTCAACTCCCTGAGCCGAGCAATGTTTGCCTGGAAGTTGGAATTAAGGAATATCAAGATTGAGACTTAGTACATGTGTTATGTAAACAGTGGCCTTGTTTGGCTTCTGCAGAAAGCTCTTCCTTGTGATGTAGGTGCTCGGTGTCACTAGGAGGAAGGCAGATATAGATAAACATTTATTCATAATTGTAAAAGGAGACTCTTCATTGTGACGTTGGCTGCAATGAGGCTGTTTTCAATCTCTTAGCCCTTGGCAAATGGCAACCAGCCATGCGCTAACTGCCTGCTTGGACCAACCACCGTGTCACTCATGTTCCTCATCCTGGTGACACATCCTTGAGCAGAATGCAAAAATACTCAAAGATGAGAAAGCTGAGGCCCTGGGAAGTTAGAGTGTCTGTGATCATAGAGCTAATGATTGTAGAAAAATGATTAAAATTCATGCTCAAAATTATGTTGTGCTATCTCCCATCTCTTGCCAATTACCCCCCAAAAAGGATCCTAAAAATTACATTAGACCAGCTGTAATCTGAAATCCTGTATATCATAGAATCACATATGCCAGCTTTGAACACAAAACACAGGGGAATGTGATAGTCATTAAAGCAGCTTCATTTTAACATGCCCTTAGTGACCCAGCAGACTGCTAGGCATCTGGGGAGGAATCAGACCCTGCACAGAAGCACACGCTCTAGTTCCAACCAGAGAAAGGGCAAGTGTGTGGGGGCCAAAAGGGAGTAATAACGATGTTATCATCTGTGTGATTTATGGAAGGCTCGATGGCTCCCAGCACTTGTTAGTTTCTATACTTTGGTCTGTGGAAGTTAAGTGCTGCAGCCCAGGAAAGTTACAGTAGGGCTCTGTCTTCTGAAGGAGGTTGTCCCAACTGTGGGAGAAACTGACACGTGTGCTCAAGAGGATGAGTCAGAAAGCCTGTGGCCAAGCCCCTCCCTCTTATCACACAACCCACCTTGGCTAAATAAAGGTGCGCTCTCGGCAAGCTGCCTGGTCGAGGCCCTGCTCTGCCATCAGGGTGGAAGAGACAGTCTAGCCACTAGAAGCCCATCTGTGGGGCCTCCCAAAGTGTTTACAGCCCTTTGGTGTCACTCTCCCTTGAAAGAGGACAAATCACTTTTTTTCTTTTACCTAAACACTCTGACTATAAATATGTGCAAATTATGTATTCACATGGATAAAGGTTAGAAGAAAATGCAAATGAAAAACAATTGATTCAGAAGGTTGGCACGATTTGAAGTGAAGTTTTTTCACTTTGATTTTATTTATTTTCAGACTTGCTCAAAAAGTATTTGAGATGGCTCACAGGAATACACAATAAGATTGCTAAAGATAATGAATTTTAGGAGTCAGCATAAGGGGAAAATTGTCATAAAATATAATGAGAAAACGTGTGTGAAAAAGAGAGAGCACACATGCTATACGAATGCAGGAGAATTGGCCTTAAAATTGGCTAGAGTAGCAGCCCACTGCAACCTTTAAATTTCGAGTTTGAGAGAGTCTCTCTCTTACTGCCCTTGACATTCCCCAAATATCTACCATTATAGATGAACTCACACAGTAACTGGCATATCATAACTGCTCATTTAATATAGATTGAACAAAAAAAGGATAAAAAACATAGATTTGCTATATTCATTTAAATTCAATTGCCTCCAGTAAAGATAACTAGTTAGAAGTTAATTATCTTCTTAAGGATGGGTTAACTAGTGTGCTAGGGGGAAGTTAGCATTAAGAAGCCGAGAGGACAGGCAGGATTCCAGGACAGCTTTCTCTACTCCAGTTCTAAAATCAGACGCCCTGTTCCAAACCTGCTCATCCCTCCCTTCCCTCCTGAGTGCCCAGGAACCATTTCTAACATGTCGATATGCAATCGCACGGCCTTTTGTCCTTTCTGTCACCAGCATCACACTGTCCTTTGCAGTGCTGCCTGTGTTTCTCCCCCTTGAGGTATGGCAATAGCCCCCCACACATGACGTTTTCTCCAAGCTGGACCCTCAACATAAGGAAAGATAGTCTCACCCTTTTCTACACATTATGGTCATTATCATCCACTGATGTTTTTATTAGCTGGTCCCTTCCCACTGTCTCCCTCCATCGTCACCTTGCATGGCCCTCACCATTTTCTCCCATACGTTCCAATCCAATTTCTCCAAATCCAATTCTAGCCTACCTCCACCTGGGCCATGACATGGCTGTGACCTCTAAATTCCAATGACCCTTAATGTGTGCAGCGCTCCTTGTTACTGAAACACTCTTTGTTGTATGTTCTTCGCTAACCGGAGCTGTGAGTGTCTGTTTTGCCTTCTTAGTGAAATTATAAGCTTCTAAAGGAAGCTCTGTCTTTAGCTTTATTTTGCACTCAGAAGTGATCACAGTGTTGTGCACTCAAAAGATACAAGTTTGCCTAATATGGATTTAAAAGGTATGTTTCTCTGAAATAA
>JAQIFY010003392.1:0-12583 GCA_028533085.1 Varecia variegata | reverse complement strand
TTGGAAGGGGCAGTGTGCTCACAGGAAATTTTATTTTAACCCTAACGAAGGAGAGAGCTACAAGAGTGAGATGGAATCAGGTTGTTGCAGTGTGCAGGGATGCTCTGGCGAGGACCACGGCCCACCTGCACAGGTGTGTGCACGGCCAGGCTGCACGCCAGCAGGTGAGTACGGCAGCATCCATCAGGGCCGTGTAATCCTGCCTTAGTGATGGTTGTCCCAGTCTTTGTTTATATCCCACACTCCCAGTCCCCACGATTGGACTCAGAGCTATGTCTTCACTTACCTGCATTTCTTCTTTTTGAAGGTCAGTCTTCCCAGGTCTTCATTCCGAACACTCACAGGTGTTTGTCGACTCCTCTCCTCCCTGTTTGCTCACCTTGTCTCTCTGCGGTAGGTTCTCTCTCACACCCGCGTCTCTGCCAGCTGTGCCGTTGTGGCAGTGATGCCTTCGTTTCCATCCTCGTCACATCTGCAGTCCTTGTAAGGACTTTATGGGGGGGTACTAACCCCACTCATGGGCTCCACCCTCACGACATAATCACTTCCCAAAGGCCCTGCCTCTTATACCATCACATTGGGGGTTGAATTTCAACATACAAATTTTGGGGGGACACATTCAGTCCTTAATGGCTATCAGAGCTATTATATAACAAATCCCTCTAAAGTACAAATATCCTTGGATGAATGTGTCCCCACCTCAGGAAGATGCACGCTAGAACAGTTATCCTGAAGCTGTGACAGGTGGATATCAAGCAGTGTGAACAGGAAATCACTGGTATAGAAGACCCCTTCCCACCACGTATCAATCGGAGCTAGTAGACGCTACCCACTGTCTCACCTGAAACACCATGTTCACGACACCCCTGGGCTGGCCACCTGGGTTCCTACCGCCAGATGCCCTCTCCTGCCCTCCTGCTACATGCACATTTGCGCTAAGACTACATAACACATTACAAATTCCTTGCATCGTAAATGTGTAGTGAATTCCGATCATCTCCTGATTGAAAGATCCAAGACATCGTGTGTCCCTGATGCTGTCACTATGCAGGTGACATCGTGTAGACTAAAGGCTAAGCCACGTCATCCCAGGGCAACCGGAGCCAGCACCGGACAGACAATGTCTGACTTCCAGTCAGGAGCACTTTCTAGTAACATACTCTAATATCTGGAATTTGAAGATTTAATAGGATCATAAAGATTCTTTCAGAACTTCATAAAAGGTAAAATCATACCATCTTGTCGATCATATATTTTGAACAAAAAAATGAACATGTCTGAAAAAGTTCTATACTGAAAATATATAGCTTCTGTTTATTATATAATTATCAGAAAGCATAATAAAATATGTGAATAATTAGAGTATTTTGACTCTTGTTAACTTGAAATTGTCTCGCAGTCAATCTATATATTGCATTGCCTATAATTTTTAATGGAAGATTTTTATAACATATCCATTCTATGAACATAATGAAATCACAAAACTGTAAAAACTGGTGAAAAGGAACACGAAAAGGTCATTTTAATCTTTGTTATTATTAGATTGCAAAAGTATGTCTGCTTTCGGTTCAATCACTATGCAAAAAAGGCTGGAAGTTCGTCTATTCATCTGTTACCTTATCGAGCCCAGTTATGACTTAGGAGCTTTGTCATGTTTCAAGATATAAACTAATTTTTAAGCACAGATTAAATATATTTAAAAAATGAAAACTTTGAGAAACACTGCTAAAGCTTATCACATGGAATAATCTCAACAGAGCATCTCTGGGTATTCACAAAACATATTAATTTATGTGCTGCAGATTTTCCTAAGGCTTGAGAGTAAAAATTGTAGGCCGTGGATTTCTCTATAATTTCCAAATGGCAGCTACTTTTTAAGTTCATCTCGTTCGACATTTCATTTTGGGAAGTACCTCTGTGAGTTTGTTTCCCTCTAGATTTATAGGCATGAACAGGAATTTCTCATCTTCTTTTAAAGTCATAACTGCACACCTGCCGACGGGAGCTAACGGCATTTGACACACTTCCCAGGCCCTGCGTGGCAGACCCGCCCTGCCGGCCTGGACACACGGTTCTCTTTACAGCCACACACACACACACACACACACACACACGTGCACAAAGCACACCCAGACATGCATGTGCACAGGCACACACATGACCAAATGTGTACATGGAATGTGCTCCATGAATATATGCATATGCGAACACCTGTGCACACAAACGCAGGTATGTCCGAGCACATGGTACACACGCGCACACACACACGCCATTCCTACACAGCCCCGGGTCACCTGCTCTTCGCTCTGCCGACTTCCTCCACCTGCACCATCGTCCTTTGAGGTTTAGCTCAGAGGTCGACTCCTCCACTAACATTTCCCAGCTGCTCAGATACACAAAAAGTTGCTCTCTGTTCTGAGCTCTCAGCTAACTTTCTGAGATGCCTGTAATCATATTTACAGGAGATGTTGTGATTATCTCTTGTTATATCTTTCTTCACTAAAACATCAGCTCTTCCAGAGGAAGGTGACCACACATGAACAATATCAGCTGCAAGTCTATCACAAATATTAATTTGGACAACGTCTTGCACTACAGGTGGTTTCTCTTATCATTTTTGCAAATGAGGGACCTGGAACTTTGCAGGAACTTTTCTGTGCGTTGACTGATGGGCTACGTAGCTCAGCGCCCCCAAGCTCACTCCGATGGTCATGAAACACAAAGCTCGTTTTTACACCTAAGTAACAGCCCATCAGGGCATATTCTAGATCGATCCTGAAAGTTCTCGGAGGGCACCTTACATGTGCCTGTCACACCCTGTCCCCCGCTGCTCAGTGTCCTCCACCCCTGACTTTCTGAGGACAGATCTCACCTCTGTCGCAGCTGCTGGCGAATCGCCAGCGTTCCCATCCAGGTGTCCTCTGAACAACCCTGCAGCCTCCAGTGGTGACACTGGGCTTCGCTCAGAGCAAGGAGGACGACGTCTCACCAGCTGCAGACCTCAGCTGTGACTGTCACGGCAAACCGCGGCTGTCCACTCTCCTACCGGCGAGTGCTGAGTCTGACGGGTGAACACAAGAGCCACACTGTGCCTTCCATCCTCCTCTGCCCTCGCCAGCCGGGGACCCAGGACGACCCTCCCACCCCACTCTCGGTGATAGAGTAAGTGTGTTAGCCGGAGGTCTCCAGGGAAACAGAGCTGCTGGGAGATGCCTTTGGTAGCTCTGTTTTCCTGGGACCGCGTGAGTCAGTTCCTAATTGTCCATATTAAGGACTTGGCTCACGAGGGTACGGGAACTGGCAGGTCCAAAATCCACATATGAGAAAAATATCCCACTGCAATCCAAAACTCATGCATGTCACTCTATTCCGAGTCAACACAACATGTGCCGCTAAGGGTCTCACTGTCTTAAAAACTCTCCTCCCTGAAATGTTCGCATAGCTCCCCCCAGCCCTGCTCCCAGGCCTTGGATTAGCTTCAAAGCAAAACTTCCCTGACTCTTAATTCCTCGTGTGCCTTTGGTTACCTTTTGCCTTTGCTGACACCATAATCACCAGGACGTCGAGGGTGTCCACTGCGGATGACGTCACACCCCAGCTTGCTGCCACACGCCGCACGCCAGCCCACCTCCACCCCACGGCCCCCGAGGTGCCCCAGGGACCCCTCAGAGAGGAGACAGGTTCCTTAGGAAGAAGGAGCAGAAAGAACAGGTGGTAACACGATCTCCCAGATTTACAAAGTTCTGGTAAAATAAATAGATTCCCATGACATAATGTTCCCTTCCTAAATATCTCTTTGGTGGATGCAATTTATAAACTGGCTTTGTCAGTGACTCACGCTACACATTCCCAAAAAGGATGGATGCTACCTTTGCCTTTTCATAGCACTAAGAGAAATACATCGGGTGTTTGAACAAATTATTAGATACATGTAACCAATAAAAATCAGTTATTTCAAATGTAGCAATGTATGGCCTTTAATTAAACAGCCGTCATTGAAAGAACAAACTAAAACACTGGAGTCAATAGGGCAGTATTACCCACTCTGAATAAGGACGCTAAATTAGGGCAAATTGACCGTAAGCTTATGTCTGATTCTATTAGGCAACTAAGCAAAGAAAGGTGAATCACATTAACCCTCTCTCTCCCCTCCCAGCCCCACACGTCTCTCAGAATCTAACTCAGTTAACTCAGAAAATTATTAGCTTCGAGAGATATAAAGAGTTAATAACCTTAATACAAATGGGCAAAGTAAACGATAAAATATGAACACAAAAATGGGAATAAATGCAAATGTCTAAAGAGGGAAAAAATGCTCAATAAATATATAAAAATGTGGACAGTATCATGAATAGGCAATAAAGTGCGAAAATATACCAGATGTCAGAATTTACATAGCAAAAGGCGTAAAACATATCTAATAAGAGTATCAAGTCTTTGCAAGGGGACAGGGAAGAGAGCTACCGTGCACTGCTCTTGGGAACATGGGTATGAGAAATCGACACATTCCCTTGGAATTCAAAATTCAAATACTTTAACTCAATATTTCTGTGTTAGGAGTCGACTTCATCTTCACCTCCGTCATCGGAGATTCAGATACAAATGCAAGTGAGAGAATGTTTATGATGACATCATTTATAAGTATGTAAATTAGAAACAGCCTAAATATACAGCAGTTGGTATAGAGTATGGCACTGACTGCGGTATGACACCTCCTTACAGTAGACATTTGGGGACAGCCTCCCCAAATCTCCTGATGTGCCCTAAGACTCACCGTGGATTTCTTTTCTCTGGAAGCAGATGCAACAGACGGTGGGAGCCGTCCATATATTTTAAGTTTCACCAAGATCTCAGCATCACCAAAATATCCTGCAGAAAGAAAAAACAAAGTTCCCTCCTTGCTTAAAGTTGATTTGTTTAAAGACGATATGTGCTTTATATTTATGTTGCTAGCTAAAAACTTAAAATTTTTCCACTAAAGTTTTCATATGATGATGATGATAGATAGATAGATAGGTAGATAAAGTGATGTTCCAGGAAATATTTACCAAAACATTACAAAGTTCGACAAAACCCCTGAGCCAATGATGAAAGAATTAACGTATTATGGTTTATGTTGTTCCTACTATAAAGCAAGAACTATACTTATGATTTTTTTTAACTTTCAAATAAATTTTTAAAAGATGGAAGTTCTTTTTCTAGTTGTAACTATCTCAGCACTTACTCCACTGTTCGAGAAATGCAGCCACTGGCTTGCACAAGGGCGATGAATTAATTAACAAACATCTAGAATATTGGGCTCTTCCTCTGAAAAACTAAGATGAACTTTGACAAAAATGATTTTTCCCTGATAGGTAGCTCAAATATCTTTCCCTATCCCATTTGAAAAATATGGGATAATCTCAAAGTAATTGTGCATGGATGTATGCTACACAGTTTCCTGTCTTCATTTATGTTTCCTATTTAGTGATAGAGCCAAGCCCTCACTATCTACAACACGTATTTATGTTTTTCTTTCAATTTTCCCGATATGCCACTGCCTGATGGCATCTCAGTGCCGCTTCAGGGAGCTGCATGCGTGAGTGGCACTGCCAGGACACGCTTTGATGGGAGAAGCCCAGGTTGGGGGACAATTTAACCCCCGAGGGCCAGTCCCTGCCACCAGGACCATCCCGTCCTCAGGGCCACGATGCCCAAGGAGCACCTGCCCACCTGGCTGTTCGGAGCCTCCTCTGGGGTCGGTGTTCCCTGGGCACTCGTGGGAGATTCAGTGATCGTCACACGCTGTGCTCTCTCCCACAGGTGCACCTGCAGGTTTTCCTGAGATCTCCTCGCCCTGGGTCTTCCAGCCCTGCTCCCTGGGGAGTCTGCTCGCAAGTCCCTGGCGGTCGGTGCGTGTTCACACCTTGGGGCAGCTCCCCCTCCTTGCCAGGTGGACAGGTGTGCACTCTGCGTGCAGAGCTCCGGTTTACACCTGCGGTCCCAGAAGGACGGCTAACAGAGCCCCTTTTCACTATCAAAACTGTCTTGTTTTGCATAAAAAATACATGGCCACGTTAGTCCTGGGGGATTCACGTGAGGTCAAAGGCTCGAGTAGAGGGACAGGTGTCAGTGACGGGGTCACTGTATCGACCACGTGTGGTTTTATTCGCACCCGTGGACCTGCTCCGCCTGGTGAACACACGTGCTCCATCCTCATCAGTGGCTGCTGTTGGGTTTATCTGAACACGTGTGTCAGAGGATGCAGCTACACCCAGCTCACGACACGTGGTTCTTAAACGTGAGCTGCAGCTCCCTCTCTCTCGGGGGCTTGTTGGCGACCCCACACATCATTCCCGTCCACGGAATATCCTTCAGCACTAAACCACACACGCCAAGGACAAGCAAGTGTGTATTTCAGGCTGGTCCTACTGCAGAGACGTCTCTCAACCTGGGCTCGGGTGAGAGCTGACAGCTCCCCAGCTGTACAGGGTTAACATCGGGTGTGATGCTATTTCTCAGGCTGTTTCTCAGGGCCGGCGGGAAGCGCAAGGTGCAACAGCTCACCCCGTCACACAGCAGGTGGAGACTCCAGTCCCTCCATTGTACCCATCCCCTAAAAACGCCACTGCTCTGGCAGGTCGCTGAATCTTCATGTGTTTTCTTCTCCCCCGTCTCTATGGAACTGTGTGTCTACCTTGGTTACCTAGGTAACTCCAACCTCCTGGTCAACAGGTCCAATTAGTATAATGGCATCTATTTAGTGAAACTGTGTGCTCATTGGCAGGATTCCAGCATAAGCAGGACACCTGCTTTCTTCACGGCGAGAGGAGGCAGGAGGATCGCATGTCCTGAGCTCAGCGCACTGGGAGAGTCCGTCCTCAGCATCCAAGGGCCAGTGTTTTGATCTTCTCCACTGACGGATTTCAAGAGGCATTTCGAGCTCGTTGCTACTGTGTCAGCCGAGTCCTCACTCCTAACAGCTGCTGAGAATTCTAGATGCTTCTTTCTCCAGGGGTAGTTGTTCCCTTTGGGAGCAAGACCAGGGGACGTCCATCCGTGCGCACATGCAGGGCACTGCAAGCCTCTCCCGCCGCCAGGCGAGCTGGCCCTGCCGCAAACCAACGATTCCCATCATACAGCGTAGACCTAGCCCGGCCACTGTCACGAGTCCCCATAATCAACACCTCGTGATGTCAGGGCCCAGACAGGCTGACAGAACAAGGGGCACGCATTGGAAAATCTGCAGATAGACCTCACGGAGTATGGACAACAGCTCAGCATAGAAGTGACACCAAAATCAATAGCCTTGTGGGAAAAGATGAAAGTTGATCTACCTGTCAAATGGTGTGTCCTAGGAAAATGGTTTATAGGTTTTAAATGAGGGAAGTTCTCAATAGAAAGTATAATGCCCACGTGGGAATCTCTAAGGTGGGGTTTCCAGATAAAATATAAGATCTTTAATTAAATTCTAGTTTAGAGAATCAACCAGTAATTTTTTAATAAAAATATGTCCCAAAGTCCTCCTGTGCTTTTTCTCCCCTAAATCTGGCGACCTGGTAACCGTACTGGAAGGGGCAGGAAACGCCCCGCCCCCAACCCAAAGAGGAGCTGGGAGCTCACACCACGGACTCCCCAGCGGGATGGGTTCCACGTTCTCCATGTTCCTGAGCCAGGGAGGCGCAGGGCTGTGTGTCCCCACAAAGTCTGAGGCAGAAACGAGTCATCCGCAGGGCAGAGCCAGCAACCTGCCCATGTAAACCCCAACTCGGGGAGTCAAACGCAACCCCTGAGCGTTCGCTGCCCCGAGAGAGCAGCAGGCAGGCGTGGCTCCCACGTGCTCAGGATGGGTGTGACGCAGGGACGTCCCTGTCTGAGATGACGTCCCCCAATCTAAGCATCCTCTTGCCCTGCAAGAGGACACTCCATTCCCCACCGTCTGTCATCCCATTGCACGTATTTTAATTTTTTTAGTCATTTCCCGACATCTGTTTTATTTTTCCTACTGGATCATGAGGTCTTTAAAGAAAAATTCTGTGACTTTTTTCACATGTGCATCACCCATGCCTAATGCCATCCCTGAAAACATCACCCCAGTCACAGGAAGGGTGACTCCCCTAATTAAATTCTTTTTCCTAAGCGAATGCAGTGTGAACAGATGAGCGAGTGGTTGGACCGATGCATTGCCCTCTGTGTCCTAGGACTGATGGATTCCGACAGCCGGCAGCGCGGGGACGCCCCTCTGTCCCGGTCCAAGCTGCCTCCAGTGATTCCTCTTCCTGGGAAACACTGGCACCCTCCTCACATGGGCCCTCGGTCAGTTTACGCTACAAGCCGTTTTATCATTTGAAGCTAATGTATATTTTTATTATCTCTCGTATGCTTTCATTATGGCTATTAGTAAATATAATATTTTTAAGAATGGTATACTGAATCTCACAGACCTATGACCCAGCTTCAACAAAAGTGTCGTCATCTCTGTGCAATAAACTAATCGTGGGCCTCGTAGTAAAATGCCGTGGGTGCGTCTGCCACGGTCATTGTTCTGTCATCTGTTTGTGTCACCCTTTTGTTTGCAAAGCACAACTGCAGGTAGACGTAGACCACACCTGTGAAGCCACTGTTCTAACTCCTGCGAGAGTGCAGCGGTCAAGGGGTGTTTAGGATAATTTCCTCCTAATAGACCCCGAGCTCTGAGCAGGCTGAGAAGCGTGGCTTCCTGGAGCTGTCACCTGCCTGGGGAGAGCCGGGCGCACGGTTGGACCTGCGTGTGCTGCTCTGGGGAGGGAACCGCAGTGGGGTTTGCTTTTCTCTCTGACACCGGCTCCCGGTAACATCACGACAGATCTGGCCTGATTAACCACTCATGAGATGTCGGGAAAATCACCAAACACATTTCTTGTGCAAGATTGCTCTATTTGGAAACTCTCAACTTCCCATTGCCATGGAAACCGGGAAGATTCAACTGTGAATTACGGTTTGAGATTTTTTACTTGGCTGGTTGTGTATAATTAACTTTTGTCATATCATATTTCTTGCTACCCCAGAAAAGGCTGCTGTAATACTAGCGAGCACAGACGTAGTCTCTGTTCTAAAAGGTGGAGCTCTGGAGTGGTGGCCGGGAGACCTGTGTGCTCTCCCGACCCTACCACGGCTGTGCGACTTGGAAAAAGGTGCTTCTCTTGAGCTAACTACCCTCAGTCCCAGCGGCTGCTGGGAGGGGGTGTGGTTCAAGAATTATTTGAAGTCCTTTGCAGCACAAAAATCCTCCATCACGGTTGTAACTGTCTTCTCTTTCAAATCACAAACACGTGCAATACTAGTATCCGAGCACATCTCAGATAACACCTTTCTCCATCAGGTTAACCTGATATCCTGACAGGAGGGTAGTACAGGGAGTGTCACAGCAGCTGGTGTTGGGCCAACAGACAAGCTGAAGTCACCCACAGTTCACCCATTGCCACGCAGAATAGAAGCAACAATACTAATGATAACAATAAAAATTGCTACCACTTAAGTACCTGCACCTGCCAGGCACTGAGCTCGGCATATTACAGCTTTGATGGAAATGACACTTGGCAGATAATTAACACCATCTATTTTCCTACGGAAAACGAGGTTCACACAACTGAGTAGCCAGCCCCGGACTCTGAGCTGGGGTACGGTAGATCCAGGGCTGAATTCGTGTCTGTCAAAACCTCGCCGTTACTCCCCAACCCAGCCTTTTCTGCTACGGCTTCACCACGTGGCCAAGGGCCACGCTTTAGTTCCACTGACGTTTTCTGAAATTGTTGTCCCACCATTTTCTGATTATCCCTACTAATGTCCTACAGAGCGGTTTAGCAGTTTTAGAATTAATTTTGTTGTTGTTTGCATTCTTTTTTTTTTAAGATCTCACCCAAAGTGGAGTTGGCGTATATTGCTAAAAAAAAATAAAAATAAGAAAAAGGCAATTTAGGCCAAGGGTCCCTTGGGTACAGGATCAACGATGATCATGTGTAGCTATAAATAACACTTTCCTCTTTCTTGCTAGAACTTTCTTTACCAAGCATGTCTATTCATGTGTTAGTGGTTGGGTCTACTGTCTCCTGACGTTCTGAACAAAGTAACGCACAGGGAGTTTAGAGTTATGCAGCCTACAGGTGTTTTGGAAACATCCGCAGACAGCTGATTCCAATTGTCCAACAGGGAACTCCGAGTGGGCACTTGCTGTGTTCCAGAACCTTCCAGGTGTGAGCAATAAATGGTGAAAACCTCCCAGACCAGCACAGGCTGAGGCCTGTGTGTCTGTGGATGCGTGTGTGTGCATATGTATGTGTGTGGGTGTGCACATGTGTGTGCACATGTGCATATGTGCATTGTGCATGCGTATGTGCACATGTACATCTGTGTGCACATGTGTGCATGTATTTGCACATGTACGTGTGTACGTGTGTGCATATGTGCGTGTGTGCACACTTGTGTTTGTGTGTGTGCATGTGTGTGCACTCGAACACATGTACATGTGTGCATGTGTGTTCATGTGTGTGCATTGTGCATAGGTGCACACATGTGCATGTGTGTGCATATGCACATGTGTGTTGATGTGTGTGTGTGTGTGTGTGTGCATGCCGGGGGCAGGAGCCTGGCTTCAGTGAGCAGCAGCTTGCAAACCCGTGGTTTCATGGGGACACCCCCTGCTCCTGCCCGGCTGTGGGCAGCTGCTGCTGTCACTAGTATCCGGCTGGGGCTGTCCCTCCAGCCGCAGCACCGGGTCAGGCTCTGCGCCTCCCGGGGTCCCCAGCTCACCTGCCCTGCGCCTGTCACAAGCCAGTGCGGGGTTTCGCTTGCACAGAGACCTGACTGACTCCCGGGTCTGAAGACGGCAGATCGACCCTCCGGATCTCAGGGCCCCATTTAACTCCCTGCACTGCACCGTCCCTGTCCCTGCCCGGCGTGTGTCTTGTTTGTGGTTTGTTGTCGGTTTGTTTCCTGTCTGGGACCACAAGGCGGTGTGTTCTGGGGGAGCCGGGGCTTCGTCCAGTACCAGACGCAAACAAGCTGTCAGACCCCCAAAGCCAGAAGTGGGGGTTCCTGGGCACCTGAAGTTGGGGACAGGGAATCACTTGCTCTGACCCCAAAGCCACTCACAGCTGGAGCTGCCCGCTGTGCTCTGGCCTTGCCTTGGCCAGCCACAGCCAGCCACAGCCAGCAAACCCCCAGCCACAGCCAGCCACAGCCAGCCACAGCCAGCCACAGCCAGCCACAGCCAGCCACGGCCAGCCACAGCCAGCCACAACCAGCCACAGCCAGCAAACCCCCAGCCACAGCCAGCCACGGCCAGCCACGGCCAGCCACAGCCAGCCACGGCCAGCCACGGCCAGCCACGGCCAGCAAACCCCCAGCCACGGCCAGCAAACCCCCAGCCACGGCCAGCCATCCTCCTCCCCCGACCTGTCGCAGCTGTTCCCAATCTGCTTGCTGAAGTCCTATCGTTTTATTTCTATCACTTCCATTTATTTTACAAAGAGCCATGGATTTCTCTCTTCCTGCCTTTCCCTGATAAGCCTCTGCTAAATGGAAGACAATGAGCCCACTGGTGCAAATTGCAGTAGATAATGTTACCTGACTGGGGTCGTGGTGTTGCTAGAGTGGGCAGGTAGTTACATTTAAACAAAAGCCTGTTCAATTAGAGCCCCTGCGAGTTACTGGCTGGGCACAAAGGGTCAAGGTATAAATATGCTAATATGTCTTGCTATCATAACATGACTTTGTTGTGAATAAAATATGGAAAAATTATAATTATATTAAATATAATAGACGTGGTGCTTTTCAAATCCGTATCTGATATTTACACTTTTATCCTGATCTCCACAATTTAGAGAAAAGAAAAACATTCCATAAGTATAATTGATTTTGCCATTATCGCTGTTGAGAACAAACTGCCTCCTTTCTTTTTATTTGGGATCTTTTAAGAAAAAAAGTTTTGAATTCAGTTCATGATAAAAATCATTCTGGAGTAAGTATGAATTTCTTCTGTTCATTTGTTTATTTGACTTTGACTGTAGAATGTATGTCCAATTGACAAAGAGGGAAACTCCCTCTCTGGGGTTATCCATGGGCAGCCGTGGGGTGGATTACAAACATCCACTGCAAAGCTCACAATGACCACAACCTACAAATATTAATAAACTCACCTTTCCTGGTTAAATGTGGTTACTGTTCCTAAAAGTAAAATGAAACCTCTTTCTGCTTAATGTTTAAAATTCCCAGCATCCCAGATGCATCTCTTTACAGATCACTTAACTTTTTTTTTTTTTTTTTT
Source organism: Varecia variegata (assembly GCA_028533085.1). NCBI lineage: Eukaryota > Metazoa > Chordata > Mammalia > Primates > Lemuridae > Varecia > Varecia variegata. The sequence goes on along the minus strand of JAQIFY010003392.1, from coordinate 300 downwards.
TTTACTTTCCTTAGGCAAAACATTGAAAGTGTGCTATTTACAGTCCTTGGAGGAGTCCCTGTTCTTTAGTTTCCTAACCCAGTGTCAGGCCTTTCCTATCACAACACCTGGTTGCAGAGGTCTCTGCAGCCAGAATTAGTATCTCTCGGGGAATTTTCGTGGGGGCCAGTGTGCACAGAGGGCTGGGCTCTTCATTAAGAAATTCCCATTTTACGTAACAAAACGGGATTTTTTTGAATGCTTTAGATGGTAATCTTGGTTCAATCTCCGGGAGCCGCGGGGCGGAAAGAGCCGTCTCGC
>JAQIFY010003391.1:0-12584 GCA_028533085.1 Varecia variegata | reverse complement strand
CAGCCCCATGACACTAACAACATAGCATGTGAGAGGATGCATGTGTATACACAAACACACTCACACACACACACTCACACACACACAGGTGAGATGTTTCCTCTTTTCACCAGGAATTCAGTGTTGCCTGACCCTGGAAAAAGAAAGGACATATCCGAGGATCTAAGAAAATGCTAGTTACACTTTTTAAATACGAAATCATCCTCCCACATTCTGGTAGACATTATTTCGATCACTGACAAGTTTTGAAAGAGTCATTAATTAGTCATTTGATTTTCTTCAGTACAGAAGAGCTCCTTGCCAAGAATGACTAACATAAATGCCCATGAGGTTCCGAGCTTTAGTTAATTGCAAACCTGCATCTCATGGGGTCTGTGTGGGCACCATTTCTAGCAACAAATGGTCTCCTGCTTTTTGCGTCCATTGGGCCATGGAAAAGGTCCAGGCTTTGAGAACTTGTGTGAATTTTCAATTCTCCAGGTGGCAATGGCTGGGACAGTGGGATAGGAGAGAGTGGCTGCCGTCTCAGCTCGTGTGCCACAGATGTGAGCCCCCACTCTCACTAAGGGCAGCAACTGCTGGGTGGTTCAGGCTTGGAGAGATAGGTCATACAGTTCAATCATTTAAATCATTTCTGGGTCTGTAGGAGAACCAATCAAATGCTTTTCCACCCCTGCTGCAGGATGAATTTGTTACAATTGCATTCAAAAAGTCCAGGTCCCCGTGGACCTGCAGGGAAGGGATGAAAGGTGCTCATTGCTAGTCCACTGACTTTCTCTCTCAAAGAGACGTATAACAGGCCCAAAATGTTCAGGAGCAGCCTGTCCTCCACAGGGACATACACACACCCAGGGCCTTTCAGTGCATGAGGGTCTTTGTGGTTGAAGGGCTGGGCCAAGGGGCCTCCTCTACTAGACATTCCTGGACTTCTGGATGAATCTGCGTCGGGTGCCCAATGAGAACTTACTCTCTCCCATTCTAATAAGCCCTTCTTTTGTCTAGACTAAAATAATGCCTCATGTATACTAGGTGCTCAATAAATATTTATTGACTCAACGTCAAACACTGGCTTTGAAGAGTGAGGGTTGATCAGGAAAGTTCACTGGTTTTCCACAGCTGTGAGTGCTGGAAGGTTTGATGGTTCTTATTTGCATGATAGGGCCTGTCCCTGATCAGAGCAAATGCATATCTCCATGGGGGTCAAAGGGATGTAACCAAACCAGTCTGCCTACTGAGGGGGACTTGTTCCCTTATCCTGTCCTTGACATCAGCCATGGATGGGTCAAAAAGAGGACTGATTTCTGTAGAGATTTTTTTTGTTTCTAAGTTGGAGAAAAATAAAATAAAAATAAAGGATTGGAAATCCCACTGGTTAAGAGTAACAGGCATCTTTAATAAGGATCTGCAAAGGAGCTTCTTGAGTGTATATACAGCCACACGAAGAAGCCAGTTTTAGAGATAAAATCATCACTAGGATAGGAAAGAGGCCTGCATTTTGCCAACAGAAGTAGTTTATTAACAGGGAGAGCTTTGTCATATTAGCAAATTTGCTAACCTGCCGCCTTTGCTGGTATGGAAGTCAGGAATTGACTAGCTCATAGGTGCTGCCTTTATAAATGACCAAGAACAGCAAACAGTAGTGAGAATCTCACGAGTTTGAATACCTGGCAAGCATTTTGCCTGCCATCCCTCCCCACCTTGCTGCCCCTGGGTTCCACGTAGTCTCTGGGGTACCTGGTGAGAAGGACGGCCACATCGTGATGGACAGGGTTGAGGTCGCTCTTGGGATTGATGCTCTTCTGCCACTTGCAGAAGCTAGATAGTGTCTTCTCTGCATGGTGAACTATTTTCAGTCCTTGCTGGAGAAAGAAGAGGAAGAGATTGGCATAGATGAGCTCACCGTGGTCAGGGACCATGCACTGGGTCTTTAGAGACATCCAAGAGAGGTGAGTTCAGAAAGGTGGCACCAGACATTTGACAGGCATTTTTGGCAGAGGCCAACTTATTTCTCTGATCTAACCCTCTGCTCTAAACACTATCAGTCTTATGACTTCACTAAAAAAATCTGAAGGGGAGAACTCCAGAACAGAAATTATCACTGAGACGAGCAGCCCTTGAAGAAAAATTAAAAATACATACGCAAAGATCAATAGCTGTTTGAAGTTCTATTTCTAGTGGCTCTCTGTATCTTAAGCCAATATAATTCCAAAGAGGCATTTTTATTTCTAATGTAAAATAAATAGATTTTCAATAAAAAGCTGCTTCTTCTCATGAGGTATCCCACTATTTTGAGATTGCACTGGCTGTTTTCTTACCTGGGGTTTTCATCTTGGTTTGACACCTGTGGGTGAGAGACAGAAGGTGGCATAATCTCTCCAGGCTTGCGACCAGTTGGGAGAACTGGTCATCCAACAACAACTAGGGTGCTGTAGCAGGTGCCCCAGCCTGCAGTGTCAAAGGCTTCTGAGGTCCAGCTCAACCCCGCGTCAGCCCTCTGGCCCATAACTAACTACCCCTCGAGATAGAAGGGGAGGGGCTATTCCAACTTGCCTGGATGAGCGTTTGTCAATTTGGGGGAGAACAAAAAAGGGATAATCAACTCTAGAGGGATTCTACCTTACTTTGAATTTCTAAAGGAGAAATTCCTTCCCCCTTGTCTCATTTCTTGGGGCCTCCATATAGAGCTGCCCCTGGGATAGGGTGGATTCCACCAAGAGGGTGACAACCTCTGCTGGCCCACTCTAATCCGGGTCTTACTCTGGGCTTGGCCCAAGAACTGTAGAACAGTCTCTGCGTTAAATTATGAGCTTGCTTCTCTACCCTTCTGTATTTTGCTGAGGCCCACACCCAAATCAAACAAGGCTTGAGGGGCTTCAGTTGCCTGTTAGAGACATTCCCAAGTCTCCCCACTCATGCAGATTAACTACCATAGACTGCCTTCCTCTCAGGAAAACACAGCAAAGCAGCTCCTCATACAAGAAAATTCACTGAACTGCTCAGCACAAAGAATTCAAATAGAAGAAATAGACTTAATTATTTAATAATCCTGATTATTACATCCTCCAGCATGATGGATGGTGGGGGAAGAGGAGGAAATCTGAAAGGTGGACCAAGTGTGGGGTGGTCAGCCTCCAGTGCAACCAGCCAAGCTGTACTGTACTAGTGACCCTCCGCAGACCAGGGCAAACATCCATACCCACCATGATGGATTGGCCAGGTAGCAGGAATAAGGAATGAAGGAAAGAGAAAAGAAGGGAAGAAAAGAAGAGGAAAGAAAAGGGAGAGAGGGAGGAAAGGAAAGGAGAAAAGGAAGGAAAGAAATATTTCTTGATTATTTACTATGTGTCATATACTTTCACATATGCCATCTTATTTAATTGCATCTATTCAGCATTATTTGTAGAGAAAGCATTATTATTTTTATTTTATAATCAGAGGAAATTAAACCTCAGAGAAGTGAAGAACTAGCTTACGGTCACTTAGCTCAGATATTGAATCAAAGACTATTACAACAAAGTTGCAATTGGTCACCAGCCTCGTTAGAATGATGCCTTGGTTCTGCCTCCAGACAGAAAGGCAGATTATCAAATAAAATATCAACTATGATCAGATATCTTTTAGGTCTGTTGTTAACCCTATATTTCTCTGTTTTGTATTGGGGGAAGAGTTCTCTTAGAGAATACCCATTAATTTAACATTACCATTTACAAATACCAATAGCATTACTATTTATAATTTTTCCCCCAAAACGAAATACTTAAGGTATAAATTAATAAAACATGTACAAGGTCTGTATCCTGAAAATTATTAAATGCTGATGAAAGAAGTCAAAGACCTAATTAAATGAACAGACATGCTGTGTTCATGGATTTGAAGATTAAACAGAATACTGACATCCATCTATTCTCCCAAGCTGTTCATCTATAGGTTTATTGAAATTCCTATCAAAATCTCAGCAAGGTCTTTTGTAGACATACCCAAGCTCATTCTAAAATTTATATGCAAAGGTACAGGCCTTAGGTTAGCTAAAACTATTCTGAAAAAAGAGAAATAAGGTAGGATGAATCACTCTATCTGATACTAAGGCTTACTATATAGCTATAATAACCAAGACAGTGTGATATAGGTGCAGGGATAAGCACATAGATCAATGGAACAGAGAACCCCCGAAATTGACCCACTTAAGCATGCCCAGCTGATTTTTGACAAAGATAAAAAAAAGGAATTCACTGAAGGAAAAATAACCTTTTCAATAAATCATGCTGGTAGCAAGAAAACAAATAACCTAATTGAAAAACAGACAAAGGATCTGAATAGACATTTCTCAAAAGAAAACATACAAATGGCCAACAGGTATACGAAAAAACATTCAACATCACTAATCCTGAGGGAAATGTAAATTAAAACCATAATAAGTTACTACCTCACACCTGTTAGAATGGTTGTTATAAAAAAAATAAAAGATAACAAGTGTCAGAGAAAAGGTGGAGAAAAAGGAACCATTATACACTACTGGGAATATAAATTAGTACAGCCATTATGGAAAACCCATGGCTCAAGACCCTTCACAGTTTATCCTCCAGAAAGCTCTCCCTTCATTTGCAACCTCACAGTTTTGCTCCAGCAACATTAAAACTGCTTGTATTAGCACTCCCCCCACACACGTACTCCTATACACTTTCCTTCCTTCAAGATGTTCCCTCTGCCTCAAATTGTCTTTCTCTCTTACCCTCTTTAACCTATTCAACCTTTATCCATTCTTTAAAATTCAATGCCTTACTTCCTGGAAGACTTCCCTGACCCCCCATCTGAATTAGGTTTCTGCCAATATATCTTGTGCATAATTGGTTCACAGCACTTGCTGCACTAGGTCATATTGTGTGCCCATATTGTGTGACCAAATTGTGTGCCCATTTTCCTCCTCAGCTCCTCCAGAACAAGGTTGAGGTTTATCCCTCACCTTATCTCAGGCCCTCACATGTCCTGGTATATAGCAGATACACTGACAAAGGATACTGAGGATGCACACCACCCATTAAGGCAAGAAGCAAAGGTGGAGAATATATCCTCTGAGCCTGGAAAAAATAAAGATTAGGTGGATGAGAGGTTTTGTGAAAAGCCAGTAAAGAGACAAGATCTCCTGCTGAATAGGGAAGTGGTAGGCACGAGGCCAGAAATGTGAGAATATAGCAGAAAATCTGTAATAATAATCCTGGGTGCCTGTAATAGAAACTGTTGGTAGACAATTCTACATGGGGTTTTCATGTTTCTGCATATCATTTGAGCAAAGGCACTGAGCAAAGATTTTGTTCCAGACTATCCTTTCAAGGATATCGTATAGCAAGTAGCCTTGGAAGGTAGATAGTGTCTCTATCAGGGAAGAGGACAGATTTATTTGCTGTCCATAATAATAAAAGTAATGACTCCCTCTGGGGCAAAAGTTGGACAAGTTTGCTTACAACCTTTTTTAAAGGATTGGGGTTTCCTTATTTTGGGGGTCCTCAGCTGTGATAAAACCCACTGTGTACACAACATATACCTAGGATGCCTGCATCACCCCATGTGACTTAGGGGACAAGAGGGACAGATGCAAACATGAAATTCATGCCACATGTTATGCTGTGAGTAATGAAGTCCTTTTCCTCTGACCCAGGAGCCTCATGTCTTCTGCCAGCATTGCATTCATCAAAGTGTGGCAGACTAACTTGTTAGCTTTCAAGCAAGGTAAAATCTCAGAATGCTACAGTTTGAATGTCCCTTCCAAAACTCATGTTGAAATTTAATTGCCAACGTAAAGATATTTGGAGGTGGGACCTTTAAGAGGTGATTAAGAGCCCTCATGAATGGATTAATGCAATTAGCTCAGGAATGAGTTAGTTACTGCAAGGATAAAAAGGATAAGTTTGGTCCTACTTTCTCTCTCTCTGTCTCACATGCTTGCTTGCCAGGTGATGGCTTCCACCATAGGATGACACTCATCAGATTCTAGTGTCATGCTCTTAGACTTCCCAGTCTCCAGAGACATGAACCAAATAAACTTTTGTTTTTTATAAATTACCTTGCTTGGCCAGGTATGGTGGCTCATGCCTGTAATCTTAGCTCTCTGGGAGGCTAAGGCAGGAGAAACGCTTGAGGTCAGTAGTTCCAGACCGGCCTGAGCAAGAGCGAGACCCCATCTCTACTAAAATTACAAAAATTAGCCAGGTGTGGTGGTGCACATCTGTAGTCCCAGCTACTCGGGAGGCTGAGGCAAGAGGATTGCTTGAGTCCCAGGAGTTTGAGGTTGCTCTGAGCTAGGCTGACATCATGGCACCCTAGCCTGGGCAACAGAGCTAGACTCTGTCTCAAAAATAAATAAATAAATAAATAAATAAATGACCTTGCCTGTGGTATTCTGTTACAGCAGCAGAAAATGGACTAAGACACAGACCCTTCATAGTTCCTGACAGAAGTAAGGAGAATGGAGAATAGGTGATCAATCACTGCATCAAGAATAGGTGATCAAGCACCACGTCAAGTTTAGACCAAGTACATGGGCCAGGTCTGCATGATTGTTGAGCTTTTCTAGCAGCAGGGCTGTTGGGGAAGGAGTAAAGGAGAGGAAAAGGATCTGAAAAGTTAAAAAATAAAAATCTCAACAGAGGGGATTTGTCTTACAACCCAACTTTCCTACAGGAGTATTCTGGAATAACCCAGGGCCCTAAGTCTGCCCTCAAAATCCTTCTTGCTTCCTTCCTATTGTTTTTGTAAGTACCTCTTGCAGACAAAGCAAGCGCCTGGTTAACTGAGTTGCTGATCATTTGCAGCTTGATATTTGGCCCCCGTGCAGAACTTTCTTCCACAATATGACTTTTAATGCAAGTTCAGTGACAGAGTCTTCAGGATACCTTATTACTTTTCTATTAAATACCATGGATCTTCCAGGAGGCTTTAACTGAGGACAGTTTTTTTTTCAGCTCCTTCAGCATCTTAATCTCCAAGTTTCACAAATATTTAAGTCCAAGAAACACCACTCATTTAATTTTTCAAATGTACTTGATCACAGGAGCCTTGAGAAGAGTAACTGGTTATGCATTAAAATCCTGCAGCCCAATTTTTGTCATTCTGCTTCCACAGACCAATAAAACCATAACCTTCAGGGTTATCTTTTCTGCTGGACACATATAATTTTCACCTCTACTAGACAAAAAGCATTTGTAAACTATCAGTTTTCTACATGTCAACATGTAACTTTACCACGTCTGGGCTCTAATCAGTAGAAATAATAATTAAAGGTACATTCCCATAGAGTCAGATAGGTCATATTGAACACTGAAAGGATACATGGTTTTTATTTTGCCTGGTTTCCAAGTTTTGGAAAAATTTTCTTTACCAAAGGATCACAGGCAGGGAAATAACATACCCACTGGTCTTCCAGGATAGCCAGAGTATGTCTTGGGTAATGAAGGAAAATGAGGCTGATAGGGGAAAAAAAGAAAATGGATCCAGAGATCATTTTAAAAATAATATTCTAACTTATTATAGAGACTTTTCCTGTTAAGAAATCAGTAAACTCTGCCTTGGCATTTTGGCTGCAGGTCTCTTGCTGGCGGAGGGCTGAATGATGCCCTTCCCCACATATCCCGGCTGCTGGTTAAGCTCTGTAGATCGCAAGGGCATTTCGTGTAGTTGGCTGGTTCCTTCATTCATTACATTCACTTCATGCATTCATTCATTTATTCATTCACATCCAGGCACTGTTTTAGGTGCTGGGGATATAACAGGGTAAAGAAACATGGCGTCTGCCCTCATGGAAATTCACATTCCGATAGAGGCTGAGATAAGCGAGAAAAGAATAAACGACACGGAATAACAATGAACTGTGAGAGTGCTGTCACTCTGCGATGGCAGTAGGAGGGTCCGGCTTTCAGCAGGTGGGTCGCTGAGACCTCTCTGAAGGGGCAACATTTAAACAGAGGCCCGAGGGATGAGAAGGTTCCAGCCACCAGCGGAACCAAGCATTGGGAACCACAAGTACACAGACCCTGAGGCCGAAAAGTGCCTTGTGTGTTCTAGGACTTGTCCGACAGTGAGTGTGAGAGTAGGAAACAAGGGAGAGAGAAACATAAGGAAAAACTGGAAAGGTGGACGGAGGCAAGATCAGGAATGTCTCTGCAGGCCACAGTAAGAAATATTGAATTTGTTCTAAAAGAAACAGAAAGTCATTAAAGGGTTTTGTGCAGTGCAGCAACTCAGTTTGTATTTAAAATGATCAATTATGGCTGTACGCAAAATGATCATCCATGGAGAATGGATTATGAGGGCAAGGCTGAAAATAGGAAAACCATTTGGGAGTTCACTGCACCAGCCTAAGTGTGATCTGATCAGGCCAACCAATGTGATGCCTGCAGAGAGGATGAACAGTAGATGGCTGGGAGATGTGTTTTGGAGGTAGGACCACTGTGGGCCTTGCCACTGGTTGTGGAAGATATGACAAAGGGCCTAAGAATGACTCCCAGGCTTATGCAACCGATGTTTAGTAGCACTATTCACTGAGATGGGCAAACGGGTGGTTTGGAGAATGAGAGGAGGCAGAATTGAGATTACTTAGGCAGGGAGTAATCAGGAATTCCATTTTGGACTTATTAAATTTTCAAGACAGAATGGACTATGACACATCCAGGTTGAGAGGTCAGGTAAACAACTGGCTGTAAGTCTGAAACTCAAGGAAGAGGTCTGGGCTTGAAGTATCAATGGAGAATCTCAGCATGCAGGTATGTAAGTCTCTGAGAATAGATGGAATCCCCAAGTAGAAAGTGCAGATAGACAAGAGGGCCCAAGTCTGAGAAACTTGTGTTAATATTCAAAAGGTAAATTAATAGTATAAAAGGGTCAATACTTCAATGTCTCTCCTGACTTTTACAGAAACCATCCAACCATATCATGATTTAGTCTGTTTCCACTGCAGGACATTAGTGACTGCTGTCAGGCTGATTTGTGTGTTATTAGATGCAGTGACTGTCAGGTGATTCCACCTGTGGAAATAGTCTCCATCTCCCACTCAGTATCACTAAAGTCCTAAGAAAATAACATAGAAATAATATTTTCCTTTCCAATGGGCTTCCAAACATCTTTCTGATGCCCTCTTTCTTGTCTACAAAGAGCTCTCCTGAAGAAAGGAGGTAGAAAGTATGAGGACACAGGGCAGAAGAGTAGAGGGGAAGTTTTTTTACCTCTTCTTCTTCAAGTAGAATGAGCCGAACCACGACAATGTGAATTGCATTGCCAATGCTTGGGTTATAGAACAACCCAGTGACCTAGAGTTAGAAATAGAAAACCATTAGCTGCACATGAATAGATAATAAATAAATGCCAGAGGGGGAAAATAGCATTGTAATGCATGTATAAGTTTATCTTATAGGTCAGAAATTTTTGGTGGTGTGCTAAGAAGATATTTAAAGACAGTCTTTCAGGGTGAGTGATTGGCCGTGCGCTTGAGGGAGTAACGCCTTTCTTTTCTTTGATTCTTTCCCTAACCCATGGTATTTCTTTTATTTTCAGCTACTCATGCAAATACCTTTCCCCATCTCAACAGGACTAACACTCTCTTGGGGAAGGCTGAAAACATCAATAGTGCTTGAAATTAGGAGCATGAACTTTACTCCAATTCTAGCTCTAACTAACTCTAACTAGTTGAGGAAATTATATTCTAATTCTTTGACTCAGTTTTCTCATTTGTTTACTAACATAAACCAATGAGACAAAGTCGTACTAAAAGGACTAAGTCACTTGGTAAATACCCAGTAGAAATATGCAAATAATAAATTACAAATTTTTCCCAGGACACACATTTTTAATGGAAAGACAAATTTGTGCTGAATTTCCATCCTTATTCATCCTTAAGCAAGGAATAGACTCTCTCTCTCTCTCTCTATATATATATATATTTATTTATTTATTTTATACATACATATGTGAATAAATATATATATTTATAAAAATAAGTTAAAAGGACAAAAAATTTATTTATTTTTTTGGCTGGGGGAGCATTTCCAATGACGTCTTTCACCAGCCAGGCCTCCCCCATGCAGTCCAGAATACCATGTTCATGATGGTGAGGATGTAGGACTCCACGTTCTCACTCCCATGATACTCAATCATCTTCGTGTCAGCCACCACCAGCGTCTCCACCCATCGCTCCTTGCTGATGGAACGCCGAGAGAGGCTTCTGCTTGGCAAGTTGTTCCTCTCCCACTTCTCCCGCTGCAGCTCTTGCTTCTGGGAGGTGTCAACACTGTCTAAACATTAAACAGAAAATAGTGGCCTAATTCTACATGTGTCTCATATGTTATCCACATGTTTGTAAAGATGCAAGGCTGTACGTTTATGTTTAATAACATATGAGTGCAATGTTCGTATACACATGTCTGAAATAGAAGATCATTTTAAATTAATAGGACTGAAGTAACTCAAATTTGAATCTAACAAAGGTTCAAAAAGTACTTCTTTAAAATAATTACTACTTATTTCATTAAATTATGTTTTCACTACTAAAAAGATATAATCAAGAATGGGACTTTTTTTTCTCCTTCTTCTCCAAATTATTCAGTGCTTACTGTATGCAAGGCAGCATACTAGGCTTTTAAATGCCAAATTGTTTACCCTCATGAATGACTGAGGTACATATTCGTCTCTCTATTTTGCAAATGTGGAAATTGATGGTCAACGTGGCTGGTTCAATAATTCAATAATTTCCCCAAAGTCACACAGTCCATCCAGTCCATAGAAGATCCAGGATTCTCTGTGCCCTGAAATCATGCACTCTGTCTCTTACAGAGTAAACATGCATAAAACTGGAGTATATATAAACTGGGAAGCCTGCAGAAGGTTCAGGGCACCCCACTTCCAGAAGGTATAAAAAGAGCTGGAAAGAATCCAATGAAGGACAGTAGAATTATCAAGGTGACTGAGGTTTCAGTATGAAAAAGATTTGATATCTGAGGATCATGGTTTGGAAGACAAAACTAGGCGAGGCCAAAGAATTATGCAGAAAATTGGAAAGGTTGACCACTCATTGGAAATTGGCCACTAATGACATCTACTACCTAGTCCGAGGTCCTGCTTCCCATAAGATGAACCCCTCAAGATGGTCTTCCCCAGCCCACACTCTGCAGCTTCTAGACAAGTACAACCCAGCACCCTGACTCCCACCTTCTTGCCACCATGTGAGGGAGGTCCCCAAAACATAACACCTTGGCAACAACACAGCGACACAAGCACTAACAGCCACCTGTAGTGGAATGCCTAGCAAGAGCCCAGCCTATGCTAAACATGCTTTTTGATTATATCATTCATCTTTTAATTCTCATAGTAAGGACATGAGGTTAAGTCTTGACATTTTATCTATTTATGTAGTTATTTATTTATTTATTTTTATATTCTGCATCTTTTCTCAGAAATTATTGTCATTTTAAAGCAAGAAAAATGAGACTCAGAGATGTCAAAGAGTTTGTTCAAAGTCTCACAGCCAGTAAGCAGCAGAACCAGCTGAGTTAGTCTAAATCTCAGGTAAGCTGGTGGCGTGGAGATGGGGTGGGATTCCTGGGTATCGCCTGCCTAGAAACTGAAATGTGAGGAAAGGAAAGAATCATCTAAGGGAAAAGCTGAGTCCCAGCCCTTCAGGTCTCCACCAGTCCTAAGCAATGCTTGAAGGATGTTTGTCCAGGAGAAGCTCAACAGGTAATATGCGACCTGGGGACAATGCCCTCCTTCTCTTGTAGAACCCATATGAGCACGACTCAGGGAAGATGTCCTAGGCAAGCACTAGAGAGATGTCATCAGGAAAAAAGAAGGAAGACATCTCAAGACTCATTTATCCAAGTCCACTGTTGACAGCGGCTCACTCCCAGTGCCTGTCGGTCTGGCCTGAACCACTTGTCACCTTGGACAAGTGTTCTTATCTCTTCCTCTGTCTAATGAAGAAACTGAATTAAATTCTTACTTTCAATACTTTAAGGATCATGGAACCCTTTCTTCAAACAAAGATTATGCAGAAAGTAAGGACAAGAAAGAACCCCAAAGCTGCTGTGATCATCGAAGTGTGGCAGATGGCCCTGAGGGGGATTCCATCTGGCGCAGCTTTAAACTACCAACTGACACCACCTCTAAGCGTCCTTCCAGCTCTAGTGTTCTCTGAGCTGAGCAAAGGTGAGCAAACACACCTTTCCACTGCCCATGCGTTCTTGTCAGCACTGTGCTGCTACCACACACTTGCAACCAGACCCCCTTCTTGGCAGATCATCATGGCCTTTCCCAGCAGAGTCGAAAGCCGATGCTGATGTGCACGTCCGTCAGCGACAGTGGCTGAGCAGCCAGAGGTGTCTATCCGTTCAGGCCAGCTTTGGGTAGATTTGAAGTACCACAGTGAGGAAGCTCATTTTCATTCTAAAAAAAGTCTACCTGATTCACTGTGAACTGAAAATATTTTTACATTTAGGTAATAGACTATCCATTTCTCAAAACTGGCCACTGTTGAAGTGAAAACGGCTGTTTTTAATGATCAACAAGTGAAGCAACATGAGTCTAAGTGTTGGCAACTAGCAGAT
>JAQIFY010003390.1:0-12585 GCA_028533085.1 Varecia variegata | reverse complement strand
TAAAATGAAGAAAATAAAAGCAACTATAATCTCACAATTGTGTAATCTCTGTTAACATTTTGCTGTGTATTTTTCTCAATTTTTACTTTACATGTAGTTTAAAATAATAACTATGGAATAATGCCTTTATATTCTTATAGTTTGCTAATTTCCTTAAACATTATTTTCTGGGCATTTTTTTTGATTTGTGAACATCTTTCTTAAATATTAATATTTGAGACAAAAATTTTTACATAGTATTACATGGGATGAATGTAATTAATTATATCTGAATCTATTTATTTCTATCTATATTACTTTTTGATGTACAGGTTACTTACAATTTTTAAAATTTAAATGTAATGCTAAGATGTATATACCAATATATGTTAGTATTTGTATCCATTATTATTTCCTTAAATTGATTTCCTACAGATTGAATTAATGATTAGATCTTAAAGATCAATAATGTCTTCAAGACCCATGTAATCACCAAGCCACAATTATTAAACATAGGGTACTTTCTTTGAAGTTAAAAGGAAGTAATACAAAAAACACATTTTTATCTGGCTTACTTGGGTCAGGGTGGCAGATAGGGGTCGTAATAGGTGAATTTCCCAGATAATATAAACTTTATTTTTTAAATTCTGACATTTTTAAAATACTAAATGTTTTAGAGTATGTAATCAGTGTAAAGATTTAGCATTTTTCAACTATGTTAATTGTTCTATGTATTCTATATACAGTACATTATGTATACAAACATACAAAATACTTCAATAAATTGTAGAATGTTGGTTAGTGTGTAAGGGAAGAGGGCAATTTGCCTCTTGTGGATACTTGGGTTTGCTATAATATTTTTCACTGAAATAATTGCATCAAATAATAACATAGCTAATTAATGAAAAATCTATTTCTAGACCCTCTCCACTCTACTGATCTTATATCCATTTAGTGTTTAAGCCATATAAACAAGTCAACATCTTTTAAAATTAAATTCCTTCAAGTGACAGGTATAACTAATTTTGGTGAAATATGTGGATAAAAAGTGTAGATGTTTTAAAGTAACTGATAAAATAGAACATGTACATATAAATTGAGTTTTCATAAAATTCAGTGTATTTTAAATGTACTAAGGATGGTGGCTCTTTAAAAAAGGTTATTTGATAATTCCTTTGTGAAGTAATCATTAGATAATTTCTCAGATCTATTCCAGTGCCAGCATTCTTCAAAATAAAAAAAATTCAGTTATTGAAGACTCTGAACTTTCATAGATAATAAACTCTAGTAAGTGGTAGTTCTGTGCATGTTGTGATGCTATCCTACAGAGCCACAAGGGAAAATTATCACATTTTCTTAATGGGTATTGCCAGACTGATGGACTTTAATAAATTATGAGATTTGAAAGATAAAGTTAATAAGGTAATGAGCATATATTTGAAATGCTTTTAAAGACTGCTCCCCAGGAATAAAAGTGAAGAGAAATCAAAAGTTTGATCAAGAAGCCTGAAGGTGATTAATTTATCCTTCTATCATGTTGAGGTCAAATACCAGACATTTAATGGAAGACTTTTCATAAGTCATTAAACACCAGATCCAGAGGGATCTTAGAAATCGTTTAGCCTGATTCTTCCATTTTATAGATAATGAAGCTGAGGTTTGCAGGCTTCCTAAAGGGCATCAGTGAGTTATAACAGATCTGGAATTAGACTTGAGGTCTCCTGATTCTCAATCCACAGCTCTGTCTATATGTTGCCTTTATGATGAGACTCACAGCCAACCGTGCAAATACCGGCTTTGTACTTTGACTGAAGGGCCATGTTGTTTTGATTCCTCCTGGCGATCTGTGGGTGGATGAGCTATATTAATGGCCTCTTCCCTCCAAACCCAGGTTGTACTCTGTGAAGGAATAGGCTGCATTACTTATCCTTTCCTGTTGGCTCTTCCCATTTTCTTTTTATCTGTCTGTGAGCCCATTTTTGTTAGGGGCATTTAATTTTCAGGCCCTGTCTGTGATTGAATCTATATATCTTTTTTTTCTGCCACCTTTTCTTTTTGTCTGCCCTAACACATTCTCTTTATCTTCGTTGTCATTAGATATTTCATTTGCTAGACTCTTTTCTTATTTGTAGCCTATCACTTGATTTTATTATTTTCTTTCCATCTCAGGCTCATTTTGAGTAATATGCTTTTCTCGTACTCTTTTCTCTCAGGAAAATAAAGAGGAGATACAAGACAGAGGAGGCAAACATCCTTTTTATAAAGAATGAAAAGCAAATTCTCAGTTTGGCTGGAACTGTGTCTTCTTTTTCTCTATCTTCTTTACTTTTGTAAATCTTTTTAGGTTAGGTAAAGAACCCAGGATTGTATCTGAATCCTCAGATGTTTCCCAGTTACTAATGGATCCATTAATATCCCTTTAATCCACCTAAAAAACACCACCCAAGAAACTCATCAAAATAAATAGAAAAGTAACATCAAGAGGAACTTTTATTAATTAATATATCCCCTTCTACTGGTATAACATTTTAAACTTATGACTATGACATAAGGCTTATTAAGTAATATATCAATTGATCAAGATATCAATATAAAAAGACTAGAGCTATCTTTTAAATAAATCCTATTGGGAGACTGGCTAAATTTCTTGATATTTTGTTGCTCAAGATATGTTTGGAAGTAATTTTGGAGCCACTCAAGGAAAGGAATTATGTTATTTTATGATGGTACCTCATTTTCTGATCCTCATCCCTTATCATGATCTAAAAGGCCTTGTCACGAGAGTGGCCTCCAAACAACTTCAGAAGATTTATAAAAATCAAATATGTATCCTCGGAGGAGAACAAAGATGGTTGATCAGTGATGGTTTGTAATGAAATGCTGTTGTAAATGCTTGTGAGTCCTAAGGTGCATATTAACCTGTGCCCATGGCTTTGCCCTGGCAAACATCTCTGTGGCCAGGTTTCGGGAAGCACATTATGCCCACGGCTGGCTTAAGCACATTTCTGAGAATGGCATAAAATAAATGAGAATCTTTACTTCTACTCTATTCTATTTATCTTTTGGATGGAATAATGTCATCTGGATTATTTCTATCTTAAGTTGCTTTTTATATTGATTCACAGAGTTCCAAATAAAAAAAGAATTGATTCAGAATTTTTAAGTTTTGCCTCAGAAACTATTACCATCTTATCTTCAAGCTCAATGTCAACATAAATCACGATTTCAGGGCCTATCTCTCTTCTCTCTTCCTGCTGCTCTCTGTCTCCTTATCCTTTCATTCGTCCCTCCCCGTCCTGGCTGTCTAGGTGTTTTCGCATTAAGCCCATCCATCTCTTGACACTACACACATACTATTTCATATTTAACCTACTTCATTCAGTTGCTTAAGCCTCACAATTTAGAGAAATCTTTATCCTCCTATTCATAGTCCCCATGTCAAATCCGTTAGTAAATGTTGCAGTTTTTGTAATCAGTGATATAAGCTCACATAGTTTCTCACCTGGATTATTGCAATAGCTTCCTAGGGAGTTTCCCTACTTGTTATATTACCTACAATTCCCGGTACAGAGGCCAGAATGAACCTTTGGGATGCAAGTCAGAACATGTCATGGCTTTTATCCTGACTTGCCAGGGATCTCTCACATCACACAGAGCATAAATCCTTGCAATGGCTGTCTGATCTGTCTCCCCACTACTTCTGAAGCCATATCTCCTACTATTCTAGCCCTCTCTGGATCCCTTGCTGTTTCTTGAACATGCCACACATGGTCCCGCCTTATGTCCTTTCTACGTGCTATTTTCTCTGCCTGGGAAGCTCTTACTCTACATGGCTGGTGGGAACACTTTCCTTACATGCTGCTCAATTGTCACTTTAGCAACAAAGCCTTCACTGAGGTGACCGCCTCTTTTAAAGAGCATGGCCCCTTTGTGACAGTTCTTGTTCCTTCTTATTTTGTTTTATTTCCCCCATAGCATTTCTTATGTGCGTATATTCATTGTTTATTCATTTACTATCTGTCTTCCCCATGCCTCTTAGAATGAAAATTCCATAAAAACAGAAACTTTGCTTAGCACTAAAAGGGGTTTAACAACTATATGTTTATGTAGTTCCACTTGTTTATTTTTGCTTTTGTTGCCTATGCTTTTGTGTCATATCCAAAAACTCATTGCCAAAACCAGTGTCAGGGACTTTTTCCCTGCTTTCTTCTAGGAGTTTTATGGTTTTATATTTAAAAAGCTTCTGAATGGAAAAGAAAGCAATCAACAAAAGGAAAAAGTAACCTAAGGAATGGGAGAAAATATCTGCAAACCATACATCTGACAACGTGTGCATTTCTAAAATATATAAGAACTCACACAACTCAATACAAAAAAAAAAGAAACCCCAAATAACTCAATTAAAAATGGACATCCTATATGATGAGTGCGATGTGCACTGTCTGGGGAATGGACACGCTTGAAGCTCAGACTCGGGGGACAATATATATAACCAGAACTTTTGTACCCCCATAATAAGCTGAAATAAAAAATAAAAAATAAAAAAAAATGGACAAAGGTCTGAATACACATTTATTTTTCCAAAGAAGATACACATATGGCCAACAGATATATAAAAGGTGCTTTTAACATCACTGATTACCAGAGAAATGCAAATTCAAGCCACAATGAGATATCACCTCACACCTGTCAGAATGGCCATTATTGAAAAGACAAGAGATGACAAGTGTTGGTGAGGATGTAAAGAAGAGGGAAGGCTTGTTTGTATGTTATTGGTGGAAATGTAAATTGGTGCCTCCGTTAAAGTAAACAGCATGGAAGTTCCTCAAAAAATTAAAAATAGAACTACCACTTTCTCTAGCAATTCTAATTATGGGTATATATTCAAAAGAAATAAAATCAGCATCTTGAAGAGGTATCTGCACCCCCATGTTTACTGCAGCATTACTCAAAATGGCCAAGATTTGAAAACAACCAAAATGTCCATCAATGGATGAATGGATTAGAAAAATTGTGGCACATGTGTACAATGAGATATTATTCATCCATGAAAAAGAAAGACATCTTGTCATTTTTGATAAGATGTATGGACCTGGAGGACATTATGCTAAGTGAAATAACCTAGACACAGAAATACAAATGCTATATGTTCTTACTTGCATGTGGACTCTAAAAAAGTTGAAATCACAAGAGCAGAAAATAGAAAGGTAGCTTCCGGGGGCTGAGGGGAATGGAGAGATGTTTGTCAAATGGTAACAACTTTCAGTTATAAGAGACACAAATTCTGGTGATCGCATGTACAACACGGGTGGTGACTAATTGTGATAATCATTACACAAAGTATGCATACAGCAAATCATCCCTTTGTACACCTTGAATGTATTTAATCTTTATTTGTCAATTAAATGTTAAAAATAAACTAGATTGGAAAGAAGAAAAAGTTGCAAGAGTAAATACATAAATAAAAGGAATCATGTTAATAAAATGTTTAAAAACAGAGTCTTTGGTGTAAGAGATATGTGAGATCAAGTGGCTGTCTAATTGTGGGGAAGTACTTCTATGGAAAAGTGTGCAATAATATTGATTTCATAGACATATGAATTAAATGATGTACAATTAAAGAGTTTATCATGATGCTTCTCAATAGTAAACACTCATACAGAGCTGTGCTACTGCTGTTCTTGCTGCCCTCGATTTTGCATCTCTACTTCAAAAACAACAGATGCAATACTGACCCCTCACAGGGGAAGTTGAGTACGATGCTGCCCACCCACCTCCCTCCCCTGAGGGTGGGGTAACCACCTGATGACCTGGGCCCATGAGGTAGGATTTTGTTATCATAAGATTGCTGTCAGATATTTTATCTCTGTGATGCATCATCTCATTTTACTAAGCCATTGATTAAAATCAAAGAAGATATAGCCTCTGACCTTGTTTGCTTTTTACTGTTGGAATCAAATAAGGGAATCAATAAAACTAAAAGAAAATAAATCTTTAAAATCCATTTGAAGTTGACATCTTCAAGGAGAAACTCGAGTTTCTGGGAGGAGGAGATTTACTGTCATTGCCAGATGAGTAACTACTCCTATTTTGTATCTTACATTCTAAAAGAAACACACATGCATAGTCTTCAGTTTATATATCCCTGCAGGTAAAGAATTAAAGTGCCCTAAACTGAAATTAAAATCTCTCTCTTAATCTTTGTGATCCTGTTATGTTTGTAGGAGACAGTGCAAATGAGGCTTGGTAATCTGGAGTGATGTCAATATCTAAAGAAAGGAGTGACAGAAGAAAAGGAAGAAATGTAATTTTTACATAATAACCAAAGCTTGGAATTAATTTAGGTTCACCAAATGTATTTTACAGCTCAAATTTTCCAGTATGTTATGACTATTTCTGTACAGTTCACTAAACTGGAGGCCTCACTTGTCAAAATAGGTCACTATGATTGGGAATACTCTTAGCAAACAGTATTGATAGGAACAACTATCGCAGGTATAGCTGTGGCTTGCTAAATGTGAGCTTTGAGCTAGACATTGTACCAGGCATTTGGTAAATATTACATCAACAGACTCTCACAGAGACCCAGTGAATTATGTGTTGTCATATTCTGTGGATGCAAAATAAAAATAAAAAGATTTGTCAGGATTAGTATGATTAGCAAGTTGCAAAGTCTGGATTTCTCATTGAACATGCCTGGACAATAACTTGCCTAGGCTCTTGCTTGAATGCCTCCCAACAGAAACCTAAATCATTGTAATACATGCCTGGTATTAAGTTTACAATTTATTGGAAGTATGGAGAAGGTCAGTGGATCAGAACCAGCATTACTCTCAGCCAGGTGCAAAGACATTCCAGATCTATCTGTCAGTTGGATTAGTTACTTCATTAAGACACTTCCTGGTATTATCAAGTATGTTCCTATGTCCTTCAGTCCTTCAGGTCTTTATTTTTTTTTAGAGACCAGGTCTCTCTCTTGCTCTGTTACCCACAGTGGCTGGAATGCAGGATGGCATATTCATAGCTCACTGCAGCCCCCAACTCCTAGGCTCAAGAGATCCTCCCACCTCAGCCTTCCAAGTGTCTGGGACTATGGGTGTATGCCACCATGCTCAGCTAAGTTTTAAATGTTTTGTAGACATGGGGTCTTGCTATGTTGCCCAGGCTGGTCTCAAACTCCTGGCCTCAAGGTATCATCTTCCCACAGCCTCCCAAAGCACTGGGATTACAAGCTGAGTCACTGTGCCTGGCCTATTCTGTTTTTTTTTTTTTTTCCATGATAAAAATAATCTCAAAATATCAGTGCCTAACAACAATAAACATTTATTTCATTCTTATACTGTGCATGTGGTTTGTGGTTTGGTGGCTCTAGCAGGACTACCCTGGGCTGGGGCGGAATCCAGCTTTCTGGTCACATTCATGTCTGTGTTTTTGCTGCCTGGGATAGATTCTTCCCACGGCGGGTCTCAGGAGTGTGAGAGAGAGAGCAGTGACGTGTGATGGCTCATAGATCTTCGGTCCAGAATAGGCCCCTTGTTAGTTCTATCCACATTCCCGTGGTCACAGCCAATTAAGTGTCAAGGGAAAACATTCTCCATCCACAGTGGAGGGAGGCATGGCAAAGTCTCATGGTAAGGGCATGAATATGTAATTCTGACATAGTGAAGAGGTGAGAATAGTGTGGAAACAGTTTCTGCAAACAAAGTGTGAACTTCAAAGCCCTTACTCTTATGGCATGGCTCTATCTATCTAAGATGTGTATGCGAACATTTATTTCATGGAGCTCTAGTGAAGATAAAATGAGATAATGTATATTAACCACATAATAAACAATTAATGTTAGCCTTTATTATTGTTTTTGATGCTATACTTTTTGAATTTTCACATTAGTATCTTTTTTTTTTTTTTTTTTGAGACAGAGTCTCACTTTGTTGCCCGGGCTAGAGTGAGTGCCGTGGCGTCAGCCTAGCTCACAGCAACCTCAAACTCCTGGGCTCAAGCGATCCTCCTGCCTCAGCCTCCCGAGTAGCTGGGACTACAGGCATGCGCCACGATGCCCGGCTAATTTTTTCTATATATATTTTTAGTTGGCCAGATAATTTCTTTCTATTTTTAGTAGAGACGGGGTCTCGTTCTTGCTCAGGCTGGTCTCGAACTCCTGACCTTGAGCGATCCACCCGCCTCGGCCTCCCAGAGTGCTAGGATTACAGACGTGAGCCACCGCGCCCGGCCACACATTAGTATCTCTTTTAACTTACGTGACTCAACTAATTCTTGATCACTTGTTTTACCCTTAATAAAATTTATTAAATAAATAGTTATTGAACAGCTAATCTGGGCTGCTGTCACCATTAGTACCTAAATCTATCTGGTTTTCATCTGCTTGCTTGGTTTCTGTGCATTTGCATATTCAGATTCCTGATATATTATTTCTTCTCTAATTTACCACAGTTGGCCTTATTTCTGACTCATGGCTTTGCCTGAGTGGATTTTGATGGTATTTGATTAATTTTTGATCTCTATTAAATCTGCAAATTTTACTTATTCATAATTTTCTAATTTTCATCATCTAGTTTTCTATTTCTCTCTCATTTAGACCTATCTTCATTGCAAGTGAGAGAAAACTCAATGCAAACTGGTTTAAGGAAAAGGGGAGCTTACCTGAAAATTCCTGGGGTAGGGTCAGGTCTTAGGAAGAGTTTATTGCAGAATTCAGTTTCTCTCCCCTTCCCCTCCTGCCATCCACCCTGCTGACTTGGCTGTATTGTCAATTAATATTTCTTTTTTTGAAATCAAGATGGACCCAGTAACTCCAGACTAAATATGAACAAGTTAAGTTAATCTTTCCATAATGTTCAGCTAAAGTTTCATTGCATCTTATTGATTCTATTGGGAAACAAATCTTATCTCTGAACTGATAACCTTGTATTGAAAAAAATATTCTTATTTTGTAAGCCTAAGTGATATGCTCCACTCCAGGAGTTGAGGGCTCAGACAGTCTCAACTGTGTTCATGGGCTAAAAGTTGGGGAAAGAATGGTTTTCTCAAATCAATAGTGGGAAGCCAAAAGAAAAACAAAAAAACACAACAAAAAATGTTTCCTACATATCTTCCCTTTATTTTTTACTTTCTATGTCATTTCTAAGGCATTTTTCTTAAATATCTCTCATTAAAGGAAAAATTCAGCAAATACAAGTTAGGTATATATGTATAGACAGGGGTTCTGGGCTCAATTGCCTTCCCACTGCCCTCCATCCACACCAATTCCCAACAACAAATCTCGTTGGATGACTGAGATTAGCTACATGCACTTACGCCATTGCATAGAAAATTCAGATTTTGTCTTTGGGAATCTATAGACCCCAGTACTAAATGAACATTCTTCAATTTCTGCTAAGATTTAAAATCTGGCAAATAAATTATTTTTAACTGCCAGTACAGCCAACAAAGACAAGGTTGCAGAATATTGCTATTATTCAGTGTCTGTTACTCAGATAATTCATTGACCCATGAAAAGACCGATCTGCAGCTTTTAGTAATTCATGGAGAATATCTTCCTCTTCCCCCTCATCCTCCTCCCTTTAAGGAACTGTTTATAAATTATGGTTGACTTTTCAGTATCTATCGCTAATCATAATGATGCTAATGTTAAAACATGTATGCAATACATTGTACATTTCTGAGTCCTTTCTTACCTATTCTTTTATTTAAACCTCATAAAAATTTTGGGAGGCAAGTATTAGTAGTTAAAAATTAAGGCTAAAGAACTTGCAAAAAGCCTTATAAGAACTGTATTCCTTTATAGTTTAGGCTCCTCCCCTAATTTTATCCTCAGTAATTTGAGAATATATAATAGTAATAGTAATAGCTTCTCGTTAATGCTTGAAATTTGGCTTTAGAACTCAGGAAACCAAATTCATTATTTCAAATAGTCACTATATTATATTTACTAGAAAAAGAAAAAATGAGTCAGCAAACATTTATTTCTCCCTCCCCAAGAAGAGACTCTTCTTTTTCTTCTCCCTCTTTCTTTTCTCCTTCCCTTCTTGCCAGAAATGTAGTTTCTTTAAAAAAAAAAAATAAGATAAAAAGATTCCCTTAGAGGAGAATCTAAGGTGAAGTGCCATTTCTTTGTTGTTTGAATACAGGTATATTTTGCAAAGTTTTTTTTTTTTTTTTTAATTACTATATCTTTGGGGCATTGTAAAGCTGGTTTGGAAAGGCTGATAATTCCTGGGCTTTTTTGGAATTTTGCAGCTTCCACGTACAAACTGGGAGACTGATCGGCCGCCCATCGGCACTGAAGACGGAGAACTGATGGCACCAGAGCTTGTCAGCCAGGAGGCGGGAATCATAGACACAAGCTAAATAAGATGTGCTGTCAACAAGTAGGAAACGTGGAGAGGTGACAAACAGGGAGATGAAGCGATTCTGTGTCAGGACAGAGGGGCGACAAATGATGTGCAGGGAGACACTGTGCCCTTTCCACTGTCTAAAGCAGCATCGCACCTGATCGGCCAGCCCTCTGTTTCTCCCTGTGCAGGGCTGCGGGCCAGCCTCAGTCCAGCAGGGTGTTCTCAGGAAGCCCATCGGGCCTTACAGACTGGGCCCACTCCTAAGCAGCTGTCCCTGCCTGACCCCAGAGTAAGGTGAGGTTGGAGCCATGTTGTGCCATCAGGAATCCCAAAAAACTCTAATAACCTCTTGCTGTGGACAACATTATCTTCAGGTCTCTGGCTAATGCCCCCCTTCAGAACTGCATCACCAAGACCTCCAGTGCTCCAGTGATGTGTCCAAAACCCAAACTAAGCAAGTCGCTTCTCTGGCACCCCTTCCATGGCTCTTGCTTGCTTGCACACAGGGTAAACGTCAAGCTCCTGGTGTGGAGTACAAGGGCCTTCTCAGCTGGCCTCGTTGTTGGTTTCACCTACTGGTGCTGTCTAGCAACCACCACACCTTCCAGCCATAACCGCCGGCCTTGCCTGGAGGCGCTCCTCTCTCTGGTGGGCAGGCTTTCCAAACAGCTCGAGAATGATCCCTCTTGCCGCTCCCTGCCCCCACTGCCTGCTGGTGAGCAGCGACTCATCCTTCATGACTGAACTCATCTTCTTTGCTGAAGATTTTCTGACTCCCTCATCCTTTCCATGCATAGCGTAGGTCTTCCTCTTAACTCTGTACTTTCAGTTTGTTCGTGACCTGCCATTTGTGAAGAGGGGGCTGTGTTCCATGAGACTCACAGCGGGGGCTGTGCCTGTCTTGTTTTTCATCCTATCTCTAGTGCTTGGCACAGCGCCTGGAACGTAATAAGCTCTCAGTAAATTTCAGTTGAACAAATGATGAACAAGCACAGAATGCCAATATGAGGTGTTATTTGAATTAGTGTAAAATTTACCTTTAAGGAAAAGATATCAATATGTGATGTTTTGTCTAAACCGTTAGGAATCCAAGGTTCTTAATAATCTAATCAAGTTTGGGAAACACTGGCCTGGGCAGGAGGGCAGGAGGCCTTAGTCTGCTAGGGCTGGGTGCTACTGCTAGGGGAGGAGCCAGTGCACGTGGAGATGGACACAGGCCTCCTAGCTCCTTGTCCCTGATCTCTTTCAGGGCAGTGCCTACATCTGACCTGGGTTCATGGACCTCAGGGCCCGGCACATAGTAGGTGTTTATAAAATATTTGTGGAAGAAAGAAAATAAAACGGCATATACATTTCAATGTTAGACATGAAAAACCATTCTTGTCTTTGATGAGCTTACACTTTAATAAATAGCATCACAATGTGATTTCAGAATTTGTCAATCTCAACATACTTGTTCAGGAGACAATATTTCAATGTTGTCACACACATTAGATTTGCCTCCTGGTGTGGGATGAACACTCAGAGATATCAATATCAGTCTTTAGCCTTTTTTTTTAAAACCATTCTCTCACCTTCTGACCTGAGCTTCCTTGTGCCCCTCACCCTGACTTCCACCAGGTGCATTTTCTTATCTGTTCTTACTCCCCGCCTGGGAAGCCTTTAATATAGGCAAACTCATTGTCTTGTCATAATTTATACATCTATATCCTTCTGATTCCAGGGGATTCAGCTAGTTTCAACCATCTCCCATGATTCGCACGACCTCCAGGTCTATATGATGCCCCATTTCGTCCCTCTTCCAGCTTTCAGTGCAGAGGTTTCCGTGCTATAGGCTTGTGATCCACAGACACTCATGGCCTCAGACTTGGCAGAAGAAGAGATAGAATTGGGATTGCCACACCCTTGGGCACCACTGAGGCTTTAACGAGAATGAATTTCCTTTGAATGCAGAATTATCACTCTTGCAACATTTATGGCCTGGAAATTGGGACACCTAGCTTTAGAACCAATACTCACAAACACATTGACTTATTGTTTTCTTTTCAGATAACAAAGTTTTCCTAAGATAACTCATTATTTCTCAGAGAAAGGTTCTAGGATGGAGTTCTGGTAGGATGATGGGTCCCAGTGCTCCGAAATATTGGTCTGTCTTCTTTGTACCTCTGACTACCATCTTTAAAATGGTTTAGATCTTACAGTTTAATAAACATCTCCTGAGTGTCTCTCATGAGCCAGATGCTGTGAATAC
>JAQIFY010003389.1:0-12586 GCA_028533085.1 Varecia variegata | reverse complement strand
TGTCCTGGCGGGAAACTGAGGTGGTGGGGTTGAACCCTGCATCCAGGGAACTTCAATCACAAAAATAAGTAGGCAAAAATGCCCAGCACGGTGTCCGGCACTGAGCGGGAGCTCGGTGAACATCACTCCCTCCCTGCCTTCCTCACGCCCCATTTCAGTGACGTGAGAATGTAGGTAAACTGAGTCCGTTGCGGTGAATAACAGAAGCCACGCTTTCAGAAGAGCAGGCAGATGCCCCGGGTATCCACATAAATTAAATAAATATTATTTCATAAAATAAAGTGCAATTGAAGAAAATAATTGCATCAGCAATAAATTATTTTTATATTAAAATTTTAAATGATATCTGTTTTTTCCATTGCAATGAAGGCACATCATTAAAAGTTTAAAAGACAAAGCCCACAAAGCTAAGAAATGACAGTCCCCACACCCTGCACAGAAAACGACTCAGTCTACAGTAATACTGATGTCAGCATTTTTCTAAACACACGCACAGTGAACACTGTACTTCTTTTAACCACGCTGTTTAGAGACCTCCCACCCCTTCTCCAAAGGCATGCTGCTGTCCCGTCTCTGACCCTTCTCCTAAACCCCCTCCAGGCCACATTTCAGACGCTGCTGGTCCACTGCTGTGCCTCTCTCAGTCTATTTCCTCGCTTCATGAGAGAATGCAAAGGGGACACTTAAAAGTGAGCTCAAGGAATAAAGTGCCCAGCGCTGCCCTGTCCTTGGGGGTCGTGGCTCTGTTCACACACACCACCCCTCCCACCTGGACACACCTTCCCCGCACCCAGCAGCCCTCGCGTGGGGCCCAGAGGCACCCGCCTCTGGGATTCTGGCCCAACTCACTGCCCCCACGACAGCCCCAGCGCACAGCCGTCCCCACCCCATGCCATGGTCTGCCCAGTGTCCCCTCCCCACACCTCACGCAGGCCGGACCCGCAGGCACACTGCTCAGGGGTGGGGCAGAGGTGCGGAGGGAAGGCAGGCAAAGATGGATTCTGTTGAAGAAATATTACAGCTGGTTTGAGCATAAATAGCTCATAGTAAACTCTTAGGATGATGCATATTTTAACAAAGAAGAACTAATGAAATTCACTTTGAAGTCAGGTAAACACAATGCAGAACAACAAAAATACCAAAAACACAGTCAACACTTCACCCAAGCAAACCAACCCCCATTAATCTCCGGGAAATGGTCTTTCAAGAACGTCCACATGCCTCCCCTAACCCTTCCTGGACGCTGGGTGGGCACCCTGTGGGCGGATCAAAAGCCAATTAATTATCGAAACTCTATGCCCACATCGCTGACACACAGAGCTAAAGAGATGCTGCGCAGGGCAGCACCGCCCCCCAGGCCGCCCCGCGGGCGGGGGCTCCGGAGCAGCAAGGACGGGCGGCCGGTGGCCACGCCCAATTATTGCTGCGTCCTGCGAGTCGGGGGCGACCGTCACCCCAAACGGCGTCCTGACAATATGCCTGCTGATGTCCAAGCGTGCCACACTGCCATGAGAAGACGGATCACGGACACAGCGCGGGTCTGCAGGGGGGCAGGGCAGCACCGGACGCAGGAAGGAAACGGCCTGAGAGATGCAGAGGCCGCCTGGGCGCAGTGTGGTGCCGCGCGTGGGCTGGGCCAGGCTGCGGACGCCTCCCGTGGGCAGAGGCTTCTGCGGTCTGAAACCTCCACCAGCACGAGGAGAAGGCAGCCACGCCGCAGGCAGCTTCCCCCGGAGCGCGCAGGCCAGGACGAATGCAGGGCGAGAATTAACGGCCATCAGCAGTCAGCTTAAAGAGTGACGTCGCGTGTCTCATCACAGCCAGCGTTTAGAATCGCGAGCGGAGAACAGAGAAAAAGGCCCACCACGGGCGCAGGGCAGCAAGGGGTCTGCGCACCAGGAGAAGAAGAGGGTTACAAGCCAGGTACAAGAAACCAAACAGTCCCCGAACAGGGTCTCGGTGTGACTCGTGGGCAGGCAGGGTCCACCGTCTGAGGTCATCGACTGGCTCGGCAAGGCTGGGGCTGTCTGTCTGCTTCCCGGGACAGGCTGACTCTGGAGAATCTCTGGAAATCTCCAGCTGCACATCTTCCACTGCAGTACATTTCCGTGCGTGCGGAATTCTGAATCGCTTCTTGGTTGGTGGCTGTGAACCAAGCACTGAGGCCCGGGAGTAGTGCTGCTGCATTTCTCATGCACATTCCACGATAAGGTCCTTTCAGTGAGGTTCAGGGTCCGTGTGTCTCTGAGGTCTCTTCCAAAAGGTGAGACTCATCTGGGCATCAAGGCTGTTGAGGAAAATGCAGTGTGAGGACCAAACTCTGCCCTTTTTTCTCTTGCTGAAATTCCTTTCTAAGGAGCCAGGTGAGGCTCACTAAACATATTTTATTAACCCAGTATAATGTGGTTTACCTCCAACACTTATTCTTGTTCAGCACGAGAGATAGAAGACCCCTTATCTTAGCTCAGCCATCATGGCAGACGCTGCCCCGGCTCGGCAGTCCCGGCAGACGCTGCCTCAGCTCAAGAATTCCTTTCCACTGACTCCAGGTCTTTCGATGAAGCTTAACTCTTTCAACCAGTAGTCAACTAAAGCGTCCCTCAGACCCACCCAGGACTAGTCAGCCACTGCTTGCTTACGTCCCGCATTTTCAGGCTGTGCCAATGTCCACCTTCCTGTATTGCTTCATGGTTTTAGCTGTAATTCCTGTCCCCAGGAATGTATAAAACCAAACCAAAATCCAGCTGCCTCAGGCCCATTTTCTCAAGGCTTCTTGACAACTTGTCCCCCAGGCCAAGGCTGCGCACATTCGGCTCAGAATAAACCTCTTAATTATCTGCGTTTGGAGTTTTCCTTCAACAAGTGGAAAGGCATCCTTCGTGTGTTTCCATACTGTTGGGGTAACACATGCCCCCTTGAAATGCTGTCCCGTTCTTGCCTGCAGTAATGCAGGGACACCAAGCCGAGGAGCACGTCTGTTACCGAAAGCTCGGTGCTTGTCCCCGAGGCGGCATCGGAAGGATGTGGACAAGTGCTTGAGGAAAAGGGAAGAGGAGTTGATTACTTTGGCAGCAGATGAGGAGGATGCAGACTCCTGCCTAAAATGCCATTGTCCTTATTGCAAGCAGAAACGCCGAGCTGTCACAGGGAGGTTCCAGGTTTGGGCTATTGCTGAGGCAGTTCTGTGAGCCCTGCCTGCTGAGTGGTCTCTGGTGGCACAAAGAACAAAGGACAGTCCCCTGCCCCTCCCACCCACCCCCGACTGTGCAAGGAGGCAGGTTTTAGTTCTCCAACAGGGTGTGGGAGGTTTTAAAGAGACAGAAAACATTTTTTGCCATTTTTTCAGACCATTCCCTCTGCTACAGCCCCGGATCGCCTGCATCTTCCACTGACCGAGTCGTAGGCTGATGTCCGCGGTGTCCTTGAGGGAGCGGACCCGACTGCCATACACGCTAGCGGTCATACCTTTGGGGGAAAAAAAGCTGAAGC
This sequence comes from Varecia variegata, assembly GCA_028533085.1. Classification (NCBI taxonomy): domain Eukaryota; kingdom Metazoa; phylum Chordata; class Mammalia; order Primates; family Lemuridae; genus Varecia; species Varecia variegata. Next base: position 9,097 of record JAQIFY010003389.1, on the reverse strand, counting down.
GTTTCTGAAATGTTGCTAATTTTAATTTAAAGATGCCATCGGTTTTCTTTCTCAACCCACCCAGTCGATTGTGAGTGGTGAGGACAGTGTGGCATTTGACTTGCGATAATGCCCTGCCCGCACGTGACTTCTGTGGGTCCCGGGCCTCAGTCACGCGGTGCAGACGTTGGTGTGCCACGGGCTGGAAACACGTCAAGCAGCTCTGCATCGACATGAAGGGCTTTCTCTTTTTGGAACGAAATTACTTCGGTGCATCAAGAAAGGCGGCCTGTGAACAACGTAATCGGTCACCACCGAAAGCGGGAGGTGAGTGGCGTGCATGCAAAGGTGTGCAAAGGCCCTGCGGCCGTGTCCCTGACCTGCAGGTTTCCCAGGGTGCCGTGAAAGAACAGCCTTGGCTGCCTTGTTACGGCTCCGCGAGGCAGGCGCCGCACGGGGCAGCTCCCACGGCAGGTCTGCGCCGCGGTGCGCTCTGACGGAGAGACTTAACTGACACTGGCCTGACGCCATTGCTGCCGTCAGGACGCCCCCTCGAGAGTGACACTGACGGTCTGATCAGATTTCCCCATTCTCGTATGTTTGAAATCTAGAGACTTACAAAAAAAGGTGTTATTTTACGATTTACTTGATTCTTTACTTAGATTTTCATCCCTGAGGTTTTAGATAGAATTATAATGTCTCAAAAGAGAAGCCAAACTCTGTAAGATAATGTAAAGAGGTTTATTCTGAGCCAGGTTGGAGGACCGTGGCCCAGAGCCACAGCCGAGAAGCCTCAAGCACGTGGGCTCAGCTGCAACCGTGGTGGGTCACGGTTCGGTTCCGTACATTTCGGGGAGACAGAAATTACACGTAAAGTCATAAGTCGATACATGGAAGAGGACGTCGGTTTGGCCAGAAAAGATGGGACATCTCAAAGCAGGAGGATTATAGGTTAATGGTAGTTTTAAAGATTCTTTGATTTGTAATTGGTCAAAGAAATGAAGCTTTGTCTAAAGGCTTGGAAAGTCTTAAATTAGATAAGAAAGTCTGTTCATCAGAGGCAACTGACCCAATGCAGACTCGGACTCAAGAGATCTGTTAAATACATTGAAGACCTGCAGGTGTGGCTCGACCCTGCCTTGCACGAGCATCGGCCCTGAGTGGGTTACCCAGGACACAGCCGGGCAGGGAGGGCACGACCAGGCCTGCCTGCCCTCCTCGCTCACGCCAGCAGCTCCGCGGGAGCTCCTTGGCCAAGACAGGGTCCACTCAGCCAGCTGGGGGGCTTAAGATTTTATTTCAGTTCACAATAACTTAGACTGAGTCTGCTTGTTTGGCATAATGACCTGATAAGCAGTTTAGTGCCCACGTTATCTATTTTCACTCTGATGCCACCGTCATGTGGGCCAAGTCCCTAGGATGAAGGAAGCGGCTCTGTGTTTCTTGTCTGTTGTGATAGGGTTTTCGGCAGAGGAGAGGACTCCATTTGCAAATCATCTCAAGGTCATACACCACTCCAAAAACACACCTGCCCTCTGTGTCAGTATTTCTGCTCTGGCCTTTAGCTGGGTGCAATAACTTCTGCCACCTGGGCTGACTTTCAATCACATGGAGGAGACTTACTTTAGCCATAATAAGTCCTGGTCAATAACCTCTGGTTATACTGCTGCGGTATTACCAATCGACACGTACTATGAGGCAGCGTTCTCACTGGAGTCTCTAATAAAGCCAAGGAATGTGCGGAATCTTCCACACAAAGGTGAAACAGTCATGGGCACAGTCGTGGTTTCGAGCAATCTCTCCTGCCTTTCCCATGACACACTGCTCACCAACTGTGAACTCACTCGGAACTCAGGTCAATTTCCAAAAAATTTCTTTTTTATCTTTATAGGTTAGATTACCGCGTGTAGTTACGTCAGCAGAAGGGAAGAAGAGGTGACTTGAGCTGACTGAACACGGAGGAAACGAGGAGGGCAGACACCACGGTGGGCTGGGTCAGCCCAGCAGCTGGTGAGCCCAGGTGGCTCCTGCCTTCAGCGTGACACGGGCACACCCCGCTCCCCCAGCGTGTGGACAAGGCGAGAGCATCCCCAGGGCCACACGGTGAGGTCACATGTTCAGGGCTATTCAGGGACGGGCGGGGCTGTGCTGCGCTCTCCTCCACTGCTCACTCACGCCTGCCAGCAGCGGCAGCGGGGGTCAGTGACACAGGGACTCCCAGGGCAGGTCCCGGCTGGATTGTCTAAGGGATCTATTTCCTGGAGCAGGGGGCTTCCCGCTGTTCACAGGACATCCTCCCTCCTGCCAGCCAAGCCCTGTGCTCTTCTGTGACCAGGCCCCACGTGTGTTCTCTCCACCACAGAAGTGGAAACCATTTCTCTATGGTCCAAAATTCAGTGCCACTGAGAGCCCCGACTTCAGTATATACAATGAATCCCCGGAACACAACACTTGTACCCCTTAATATTGTGAAAGGTAGAAAATCCGTGCAGGTGGCCCAGAGAGCAAGAAACGGACACGCCAGGACAGGTCCGCTTGCACGGGAACACCAGGGCACTGGGCCAGCACAGCGGCTGGCAGAGGAGCTTCCGCTGCTGTCTCTGCTTGTGGTCCCGAGTGGATTTTGCTTTCCCCAATGTTCTCCCTCAAGCTGAGAGTCCCAGTTCCAGGGAATTTGCAGACACTCGTGTTCGTGCAGGTGAGCGGCAGGGTTGGGGGCTGCCCGCTCTGTGGACAACGCAGGGAAGGCTCAGCACCTCAGCACAAATGTCCACCCCGTTCCACAAACAAACCGCATGACTGGTGCACAGGAACGGGTTCAAATTCACAGCAGCACTCGAAAGTGAGTAGTTATTTCAGGTGGAAGACGTTCTGCTAGGTTAACCGAGCCGCTAAAGCTGCTGTAGAATCTCCATAGACATTGGATCGTACCCTGCTTTACCGGAATTCAGCACAGTTATTCCATCTAGCTGATGCCTTAAAGCTCTCAGATATCCAATAATTTCAACATGAATTCATAGAGAAGGGAAAAGCACTGCCGTGGGTCGCCAGCACTCCAGAGGGCCCTGGCCGTGGGGGTCCGTGGCACGTGGGCATGCACTCCTGGTAGTGGTGGCAGCGGCTGTCTTCCCAAAGCCACCCTTGGCCCTCGGCCCCCTGCAGCTTCCTGACCAGCTTGATCAGCGCACTTCCCGGCGTGGAGCAAAAGGACACAGGCTGGGTGAGCGGGGACGTCCGGGAGGCACCTGTCCTCCCCCAGGCACAGCCTGCATCCTCCCCCACGGCCAGCCGGACACCGGCCGCCCCTCACGCCTCCCACGTGCAGACCCCACTCGGGCAGCCAGACGAAGCCACAGCAGACATTTGCCGAGTCCCCGCTCCTGCTCACGCTGGGCAAGACTCTCGTGCGACAGCAGCAAATACTGCGGCTCCTCCCAGACGTGTGTGTCTCAGAGGTTCGGACACGAAGGCTGTGTCTGAGCACACGGGGTCCCGGGGCAGGGGCAGCTGCAGCCGTGGGGCCGAGGCTGGTTTCCCCCTCGCAGTCCCTCCCCCTCCCCCGGGCTGTCTCTCCGGATTCTCCATCAGGGCCTGAGGCTGCTGCAGGAGCTGCGCCCGCCCCCCGCCCTCCCCCCAAAGGGCTGGAGGGGAGGGGCCTGTGCACCCTGAGTGGCCCAGACCACAGCCCGGCCCCAGAAGGCTGCGGCACCACCCCCAGAGTCCCCTGCCACTGAGCCATTTATCATGTGCCAGAGACACCACCAGGAAGTCAGTGTGGGCCCAGACGCAGACCTGCCTGCAGGGCCCCGGGACTCCGTGAGCGGACGGCACCTGCCCCATGGACAGAGTGGGTGTCTGCTGAGGGGGGAGGGTTTTGCCCTGGGGGGTGCCTGTGTTTCTCTTCTGCAAGTAAATGTTTTCCCTTGGGACTCTGAGCCTTGGTGGTTCCCATTTCTTCAGCAAGAAAAACAACCTGTGGTTTTCTTCCAAAGGGTACATCATGGGAAGGGAAAAGCCGTCTCTGCCTGGGAGACACGACAAACACTAACTCCGCCACCTGACCAGAGTCAGCATTGACATAAATCAGTAACCAGACGGTTCGAGCCCTTGATGTCCTGGGAGGAAACGCACCTTATCTCCTCACCTCCGCACGGCACACACAGCCCCTGAGTGTGAGAAAACGTGGGACAAATGCAAACTGCAGGACAGTCTGCTGTCAACCTACAGCAGTCGGAGGGCTTCGAGCCGGCTGCAGAGTTGGCTGGAGCTGAAAGTGCCGGGCGCCGTCTTGGGGGGAGACCTGCGCCCGGCGCGGAGATCAGCGCCCGGCGCGGAGATCAACGCCCGGCACGGAGATCAACGCCCGGCGCGGAGACCTGCACCCGGCGCGGAGAGGAGCGCCCGGCACGGAGATCAACGCCCGGCGTGGGGAAGCGGGAAGCCGAGGGTTCCGTGCCAACTCTGCTCGCCACTGTTAGGGGGATGGGTTAGCTCTGCCGTAGAGAGGGGACAGTCACGGACTCTCGTCCCCAGCGCTGGTCAGTCTGGCTTTGAATGAAGAATTGGGAGTCGGCCGAGGCACGAGGTCACAGCCCTGGCGAGTGCGTTGGCACCGGGTCTGACGGTGCCATCCCCACAGGCGTCAGACGCCGGTATTCGAGAGCAATTATTAGAGTCCATGACCCTTCTTGAAGAAGTAAGTTTTGGACCGTAGCCAGTTGTAAACCCGTTTTTGAGAAGAATCGAAGTAAAACCACCATTGTCCCAGGACCACAAGTCTGAGAACAGCCGCGGTGAAAGACACAGTTGACTAGGGAACTCCGTTGTTTCTGTGGCATAGGACAGTCTAACGTATAATCATAATTATTGATAACATACACCACAATATCAGAATGTTAGGAATCTCATACAATTTTGGAAAACATTTTTGTAAACACATTCATATAAATATAACCTAAAGAAAGTTAAAAAACATTTCATATTTGACAACGCTTCCTGTTGTCACACCGAATAAGCCTAATACGTCTCTCTTGGACTGCCAGGGGCCTTCATATCAAAAAGCTAGTTTGAGGTCAAAAAGTCTGAATTTAGAATTTGAATTTTTGATTTTGGAAAGCTTGTCAAATATCAAAGATTTAAAACATTTGCTCAAAATAGGATCACAGGTTACTTCACAGTGATAGCCATTCGTTTAACCAAAGTGATAATTAAAAGATTTTAAAAAGCAAAAACCTTTACTCTTTGGTAAAGAACAGACTCCGTTTCCCAAACAATCATGAGACACCACCGGGCAAACTGAATCCATCTCTCTCCTCTCTTATTTCTTTGCAGTTTACTCAAAAAGTAAACAAAACTCTTTTACTACCTCTTTTTTGTCTGTTTTAGTTTTGACTCCCACATGGTACAGGAGATTTATTTATGAAAATGAGTGTCTTTGTGATCCAAATATGATTATAGGTATTAATCAGGGATAGTGAAGAAATACATAATGTATTCAAAATAAGATAACTTTGTTTGTGGAGGAAATTTTTTTTTTTTTTTTTTTTTTTTTTTTTGAGACAGAGTCTTGCTTTGTTGCCCGGGCTAGAGTGAGTGCCGTGGCGTCAGCCTAGCTCACAGCAACCTCAAACTCCTGGGCTTAAGCAATCCTACTGCCTCAGCCTCCCGAGTAGCTGGGACTACAGGCATGCACCACCATGCCCGGCTAATTTTTTCTATATATATTTTTAGTTGGCCAGGTAATTTCTTTCTATTTTTTAGTAGAGACGGGGTCTCGCTCTTGCTCAGGCTGGTCTCGAACTCCTGAGCTCAAACAATCCGCCCGCCTTGGCCTCCCAAGTGCTAGGATTACAGGCGTGAGCCACCGCGCCCGGCCGAGGAAATTATTTTTATCTAATTCTTTTTTTTACTTTTTGACCAGAATCTGTTCTGTGATTTTCATTTTTTTTTTATTTTTTATGTTAGGATATTATGGGGGTACAAACATTTTGGTTACACACATGCCTTTGCCTCGCCCGAGCTGGGGCTACCAGCCTGCCCTTCCCCCACTCGGCTGGGCGTTCAGCCCCAACACCCCCCCCACCTGGCGGCACCCAGCCAGCGTCACAGCCACGTGGGCACCGTAGCGTTGGGCAGTCGGTGCCCATTTCATGGCGAGCGCATGTGGCGCTTGGTTTTCCATCGTCTGATGCCGCTTTGGCGGATAGGATAGCTATCTCTTGTTAACATGGCACAAAAATCCTGTTCAAAAGAGAAAACCAAATGTCACCTTTGTATTAGTGTATTATTCATTTTAAAGTTGATGTTAATAAAACGTAATAACGAATATATCTAATAACCTCACTCAGCTTTGATTTGACCACAAGGTAACATTTCTATAAACCTTCTGTAACTTTTATACATTTTACCACTCTCTTTAACTTTTTGTACGTACTTAGTTCTATGCACCCCTGTTTATTTCCTTAATTTAGACGGATGGGTGGGTGGGAAATGCCTTCGCTTGGTTTCAGGGCTCAGCGCCCGCATCAGGGCCATGCTGTGCCATCTCTCGGACCCTGTGCCGGGCAGCAGGAGGAGGACCCGGAGGGGCCGCAGGGACCCCTGTGCAGAGTCTGCCCCCCACCCTCAGCCTGGGCTGCGGGGCCTGCGCTGGGGAGGTGGGGGGCTCCTCCCAGGACTCCTCCTGCCGACGGCTCACTGGTGCTGACCTGAGGATGAGGCTGCGTCTCCACTATGGATGGAGCTTCTCGGACGCCCAGAGCAGGGAGCCCCGCTCCTGTCACAGGTGCTGAAGTTCCTGTCTTCTGCTCAGATGCAAGCCCACACGTCCCTCGGGTGCAGGTGGTCGGGCTCCCATGTGCGCCATCCCCTCCTGTGCCCGCTGTGCACAGAGCTGTGCCACGGGCATGGCTGCTGCGGGAGCCCACCTGCAGGAACTCACCTTCGGGAACTCACCTGGGAAGCCCACCTGCGGGAGCCCACCTGGGAAGGCCACCTGCGGGAGCCCACCTGGGAAGCCCACCTGCGGGAGCTCACCTGGGAAGCCCACCTGCGGGAGCCCACCTGGGAAGCCCACCTGCGGGAGCCCACCTGCGGGAGCCCACCTGCGGGAGCCCACCTGGGAAGCCCACCTGCGGGAGCCCACCTGTGGGAGCCCACCTGCGGGAGCCCACCTGGGAAGCCCACCTGCGGGAGCCCACCTGCAGGAACTCACCTGCAGGAACTCACCTGGGAAGCCCACCTGGGAAGCCCACCTGTGGGAGCCCACCTGGGAAGCCCACCTGCGGGAGCCCACCTGGGAACCCCCCGAGGACAGGCTGTGGCTGCTGGCTGACAGTCACTGCACATGGTGAAGTAAGTGTCCCGTCGCTAATGCTGTGTGATTGCTTCACACGGCATTCTCTTAACACGTGGAAGTTGTCTGCAGTTCCTAACGCCTATGCTTTTTACTGATTTACTCATAATTAGGTAGGATGTACACATAAGTACGTTCTTAATAGTTTTTTTTCCTTAAGGTGAAACGCAGTCAGACAATGAATGAATCAATTGCCTGTATCTCTTGTCAATAAAAATTGTTTTGACCTTTCCAGTGATGACTTCAGACGGCACTGGGGCGGCGCTCACTTCCTTTGATGTCACGGAAGCACCAAGAAGAAGCTGCCCGGAGGTCCCTGGGGCAGACGGCAGCTGCCCCGCAGGTATGTCCTGGTCGGGGAGATGCCTGAAGTCCCTGCAGCTTCTCCTGGGCTGACGAGACTGTTCCCCTGTGTGTCAGTCAGGCTTGGGGTGTCTGGGGCTCACCTGGGTTCTCAGACCCTTCATCAACTGCCAGCAGAGCAGAGGAAACAATCCCGAGGCCTCCCGGAGCCTCCCTTGCCCTGCAGAGCTGGGACTCCCTTCCGTGGCTGCCTCGACCCCGCCTCACTCCGTGCCCCCGTTTGCTCCCCAAAGCAGTGCCCAGTCTGTTTCCTCCGTGGCAGCGCTAGCAGGGGGCCAGGACGTGGAGGGAGAGGATCCCACCTGAGTCACGGCAGTGGCCGCAGACGCAGTGCAGACACAGGCACAGCCTCTTCCAGAGACCCAGGGCACAGCAGCCCAGGCTGGAGAGCCAGTCACTTTTCCTGCTCTGCCCGGGGGAGGCCCCTGGGAAAGTCATGCCCACCGCTGAGAAGAACGTGAGATCTGCGTGTGTTGTCCCTGCCTGGTGTCTGCACCCCACGTGAGTCTCAAAGATCTCAGAAATGCGGCCGTGGGCTGTGGTGTCTGTCTGTGACTCACGGCTTTGCTCCTTGTCCCCAGGGTCCTGTCGCAGGTGCTGCTGCAGGAGTCGGGTCCAGGACTGGTGACGCCCCTGCAGACCCTCTCCCTCAGCCGTGCCACCTCGGGGGACGCTGTGTCTAGCAACAGTGTTTACCTAGAAGAGAGGCCTTGAGTGTGTGGGGAGGACGTGCCACAGGCCAGGTGGCATCAAATAGTTCAGATCCTAAAATCTGATTAACTTCAGATTGCCTGGGCTACTTCTTGGCCCTTTTTACTGTCACAAACATCTGGCATCTGCTTGTAACTTTCTGCAGCAACCAAACCCCGCCCCCCGCAAAAAAAATTCTGAGGTTTTGATTGGGACTGCACTGCACGTATAGCTTACTCTGTCATTGACCTCTTTACAATCTTTGGTCTCCTAATCCAGAATATTTAACAAAAAATATCACTTTACACAAATTCTTAGAACAGAAAATCAGAGAGCCTAACTAGTCGTGTGCAACCAGTATAATCAATGCTGAAACAGCTACACTGGTTATAGGTTTTACAAGGCATTAAATTATAGGCCAATACCTCGACAGCAGAGCGACTACCCAAGGAACAAATGATGTTGCTCAGGAATGAATGACAGGGGATTGCAGTTGGGACACGCAGGCCATGAGGAATCACAGGTGCACCCGGAGAGGCTGGGGGAGGGGAAACATCTACAAGCAAAGGGGAAGTCGAGGCAAGCGTCTGGGAAGCAATGCCGGCCGCAGAGCTCTGCGGGGCGCGGGGGTGCAGCCGGGCAGAGGCAGCCACTGCTGGGCTAGTTTCTGGGGCTGCTCTGTCTGGGGGCTGCAGACTGGAAGACAAGGCT
>JAQIFY010003388.1:0-12587 GCA_028533085.1 Varecia variegata | reverse complement strand
CAGAAGATGGCTGGGTTGAGAGCACGTGGTAGATACTGCATTGGGGGAGTGGATGGGGGGTGGGCAAACGGGAAAGCCACTGGCCACACCAGATGTGGGGGGGGGGTCCCGTGGGAAGAGTCTTCCCAGCTGGCTCCCAAGAGGACAAGGACAGCCCTTACTGCCTTGGGCGGCCTACTGTGTAGCTCTACTTCCTGCCATGTGTCACTCTAGGGAGACTGCCAGACCAGCCCAGATACGGCCCACCCACGGTGGGATTGTTTGAGCACCCACTCTACACCAGGCACGTGCAAGGCACTGGGGGTGCAGTGACTGCCCTCAGGGAAGAGTGAGTGGACAGAAAGGTGCCGGGTGCAGTGTGGGTGCCACGGGCAAGGAGGGGTCTGAGAGGGAGAGCACCTCTCAGGGAGCAGAGACCTCCAGCTCAGAACACCTGAGCCACACCAGTGACAGGGAGCCCCCAGGGTGCAGAGCATGAGCGCAAAGGCCCTGGAGGGATCCTGTGGGGGTGTCTGGGCCCAGCCAGGAGGCCCCCAGCTCCAGCCAAGGGCTTCCTGGTTCATAGATACGTGCTGCAGGAGGGGCAGGGCGGGGCCTCTGGTCACCAGCAGACACCTGCAGGGGTTGCTGTGTTTGCTCTGGAGGTCAGGAGGCCTTGGTGTCAGCCCTGGCTGGGTGACCCTGGGCACATTTCCTCACTCATTCATTCTAAACAAAACCCCCTTGGGTTGGTTTCTGCTCCATACCAGGCACTATGCCCAGGCCTAGAGGGGCAGACAGGGAAGATCCTACGGTCGCTGAGCTTGCTTCTAATGGGAGAGAGGGAGAAAAAAACATTACAGACCATGGGGACCAGCACTGTTTGTGAGGTTGACTCTGAGTGGCAGGGAAATGCAAGGGCCACCTGGCCCAGGCTGGGAGGATGGGGCTCCTCCAGGAGCAGCAACTCCCCACCAGTCACCCTCTCTGGGCCTCTTGTGGACGAGGCAGGGTTCAAACCTAGTAAGTAACAAGTGCAGTCACCAGCCTGCTGTGCGGCAGCCCTTGTGGAAGCCTTCACAGCCACCCTCGAAGGAAGGCCCACTTCTCTTTATTCATGTTTTACTAACGAACATATACTGAGCGCTCACTCATTCCCAGGTTGCTTTCCAGCCCATTCCATTTATTAGCTCAGCTAATCTTCAGCACAACGCTATGGCTGGCTGCCATGTTACAGGCAGGGAATGTGAGGCCAGAGAAATTAAATGAGCAGAGTACAGAGCTGCTGCGTGTCACACCTGGACTCCCACTGGGGAGGCCAGTGTGGCAGCTGAGGCCGTGTGCTCCGCACGCACACGCCACGACCACCCCCTCCTCAGTGGGAAGAGGGAGTCACAGACGTCAGGCAAGTGGCAGAATCCACCCCCATCCAGGTCTTGGGAGGCCCCAGAATCTAACACACCAAAGGCCGCCGTCCCAATTCTGTGAAGTGTATCTTCACATATACAAACACTAAATTAAATTAAAACCAAAGGCAAAACAAAAGAAAAAGTTATCATTTTCAAAATTTATGAGTCTCCTCCAAATCTTCTCTTTGCCTCTTTTGTGATCTGAAAAATTGATAGCAATGATACAAGGTTTCACAGGGATTCCCTTCTGAACAAACTTGTTATTACCCTCGACAAAGGAGAATGCTCACATTACTTCTCACTAAATCAAATAGAATATGCCCATCGCAATTGTTCAGTGTATTAAAGCAATATAAAATAAATCAATAGACTAAAATACAGTCAGTTCTCCACTCACCTTTTTCTCCTGGTTGGCACAAGGATTCATAACTAGAAACTTCAGAATCTAGCACAGTGCAATTCAGGTTCCACCTTGTGTCTTCTGCTCTGCAAACTGCAGAAAGTCAGTCAACAATAAAACACAGGTTTGAATGATCCTTTGACATCCATCTATTCTCAAGAAAGAACTGAAAGGTAATAGAATACCAATCTGAAATGTTCTGTCACCTTAACAAGATGATCTATAAGACCTAGAGGTAAAAGTGAGCCAGGAACACAGGTCAGCCAACCTAATGAGGAGCTTTCAAGTCCAGAAGAGCTCAGAAGGATGAAAGCTTCCAGAGAATTGGAACTATGGTCCCTAAAAATTATTTCACAAAATAATTTAATAGTGACATAGAAGCTGACAATAAGGGTTTTCTTGAGTAAAATAAGAAAGAACTACAATCAATGATGGGATTTACTTATGTTTTCTGCTCAAAATTTATTGTGATAGCAAATTGTAACATTTTTCAAGACTAAAAGTGTTGTTTTTGTACTAAAATTTGGGAAACCTACAGAACGGGATTATCAAAAGGCAAAATGAGAATTTCCTCAAGGCTTAGTCTGATTGATTAGGCCTGTTGATTTTGATGCCACTGCACATTGTTTATGTTTTTTCAGAAGAGCAAATGAAACCAATAAAATGTGACTTTCTAGACTTTGGATATTGGGCTCTATAGATTCTTAGGTTCAGCAGGTCTAAATCTTTAAAGACATGAAAATACATGAAAACAAAACAGAAACCATGACATCCATATATTTTTCTAGCTCATTTTTTTCTACAGATGTATGATTGACTTGGAGTAGCAGAGTTCTGGCTGTATCCATCATTCATAACATTTATCACAGTACATGTAGAATATAGTGAGAACAGTGATAATAGCAAAAAAGTAGTAGCTATTTAAATTTGTCCTGAGGTCAGATTTGAAATATTCTCCTGGTTCTCAACCTCTGCTCTTATCAATGTGTTTATAGAAAAATTGGCAATATTTTACTTCTAAGTAACTTGATTTTCACCCTAGGAGGTTATCTTTTGTACTTAGATTTTCCCACGGCAATTTTATTCTGTATGGGAATAGCTCCCTGAAGAACAGACCCTTTACTGCTTTGATACCAGACTGCTTCTCAGTTGTGCTACCTATGAACGCAAGCAGGTTGCTTCCTCTCCCATTTGTAAAACAGGGGAAGTAACAGCTGCCCTACCTAAGTAAGACAGTGCTTGGAAAGTGACTTCAGAAGCTTACAGAAGTGGTAGGTATTCTTTCCAACGGTAGCATTTGAAAACAAGGGGAGAGAGAAGAAATTACTTTGGACTACCTACTACATGCCATTGCTTTTGTCAGCCAATTTCATATATGTTAGCTCTTTTAATCCTCTGACCTAGGCATTGTGGTCTTCATTCTGGTGTGTGGCTTGAGTGAGTTATATATGTAACTTATGTAAAACTTAGTTTTTCACCTGCAAAACAAGAGAAATAGCTATACCCACTTTATAAGGCTGCCGTGAGGATTAGTGTAACATGTGAGAGACTTAGCCCAGCGCCTGGCTCTTCTTAATGCCCCCAAAATGTGAGCTAACATTACAACCTTATAGACTTTGGGTTAATTCATCGGACATGTTACAATTAATACCAGATTAGGAAGATGTCATTGGTGAGAAATCTTGTGGCTTATTATACCTATTATCTACCTGTCTATCCACTATCATTTATATCCATCTAGTTTTTACTAAGAAGATGGAAGAGAGAAAGAGGAAAGTTTCATTTGACATGTAGCCACCTAAAACATGTCATGTTAGTGTCCCTTACCAAGTACCCACTGGCTGCTAACCCAGATAACAAAAGTAAAAGGCAAAGCAAATTATCCTGGTTCAGGTTACTTTGTGTTGCTGTAGCCTTGGGAAGATTCTCATAACAGAACAATATGGACTAAGTTTTCTTTATCCTGAAAAGTATAAACACATGTTCTGCAAAAAGGGATACATAGGGGGTGTTAATTTGTTTTTGTTGTGTTGAGAGATTGGAGTAGGGGTGAAAAAATGGGAAAGCTAATTATAATACTTGGTAGATAAAGTTAAATTTTGATTCAAAATGGAAAAACAACTGTGGTACCAGAAACACCTGTGAAGTAAAGCAATGAAATAAAGTCTCAAGATAACTGGATATACATTCGTGTCAGGTCTGTGTTGAGTGTGGAATTATAGTTAATAATGTATATTTTAAATTAAATGTAATATTTTTATACACTCATACATTCCACTTCTTGAAGGAACACTGATGATTTTTGCCACCTTTTTTTCCCACTGCTTTAGGTCAACTGATTGACAGCTGGCTGTTTTTGGCAAGAAATAGGAAATTGACCAAGTAAACGGGTGCAAATATTTTTTATTTTGAATTAATAATAAAATGCTTATGTATTCCTTTTTATATTTAGACTTCCTTTGACTGCCAATTTAGGTTTCAAGTGCTTTGTCAAGTCAAAAGCAATATAACAATATTAATTTTTATACCTTGTGTGTGAAATGTAAAGAAAACATTCATCATTTGAAAACATTAATTTCCTAAAACACTAATTTATGTAATTATGGAATGTGGTAATAATTTTTTTTATTTGGACAGAAATAAAAGCAAAATAGCATTTTAAAAAGCATTTTCATGTGCTTCACATCAGATCTGTCTGGGAAAGTCTTTTAGGGCAAGGGGATGCATAGACAGCTCTTTACATCAAGTGAAAAAAACATAGGGAAGAAGACTCTACTCAAAAAGGCAGAAGGAGATAAGCCTTAGAGGAGAAAGAGGTTGTTACAGTAATCTAGATACCTCATCTGCAAACCAGAATGTTGGTACTTGAAACGTGTCCTGTAGTGCAGCACTTACAAATAATGTTGGGTAGGAAACTATAATGACTTCCTTTTTCATGTTGCAAAAAGCAGAAGCCACTGGAGAACAATGGCCAAGAGGCAGACCTAAATGGGTGAGTAATAAGATATCATTGATTTCTGTTCTTTTTTTGTTAAGAAAAACTTCTGGTTTTTTAAAATAGAAAAGTTGTATTCATTAATTACATGAATTTCTATGTTCTGGTTTGATGAATCTTTGAAACGGTTAAGGCAAGTGACAAAGTATCACCACTTCTTACCATTAGGCTCCAGGTGTTTACTAAGAACAGTTTCCTCTCCTGAGCTGACTCCTTTTTCTTTCTCTTATCAACAGCAAAAGAGTCTCCACTCTTCCTTCCAATGGGGCAACAATGAGGTGACTTGTTTAATAGGTTGAATAACTAAAGTTAAAGGGTACAATGAAGCCTTGGAAATTGATTAAAAATATTGATAAAATTCAGATGAAATGTGTATGAGACAACTTTATAGTGATTTCTCTCCCCCCCAACATGGCTTTGTTTTGGAAACATCTCATTTTCTAGGTGGCTTCTGTTTTCTTTTTCACATTGGCTTTGTTAGGAAGGGTCTAATTTGCAGTTTTTCTTGCTTCCCTTAGTAATCACTCTCTATGTCCTGACACTGGAGACAGTTGTATCCACGAAAGTGCACTTGTTCCCACAGGCACACAGATCCTTTATCTTTTCAGGCCAAAAATTCAGTGATCCCTGCAAAACTGCTGTGAACTAAAATAAAATCTTTAGGCTCCCCCTTCCTCTGGCTGAGCGAATGGAACCCCTGTTGGCCAAGGGGGTTTCCTAAAACTAAATTGCCTGTCACAAGAAGGGAGGTCACACATGCCTCATCATGCCCCTCTCCCTTCTTGGAGACATCCTTTGTAACCCATTAACAGGCCTAAGGTTACTGAAGACACACCTGTAGGTCCTCAATTTACACAACAAATATATGCCCAGTGGCTTGTCTCTGATTAACAGACTTCCTCATCTAAAAACATTCCAAGCCTTTAGACAAAGCTGCATGCTTTAACTAATTACAAGTCAAAGAATCTTTAAACCCACCTATAACCTGTAAGCCCCTGCTTCAGGATGGCCCACCTTTTGGGGACAAACCAATGTGTGCCTTCCATGTATTGATTTATGACTTTACCGTTAACCCCTGTCGGCCTGAAGTGTATAAAACCAAACTGTAACCCAACCACAGGGAGTCCACTTGCTGAAGATTTCTTGGTTGTGGCTCTGGGTCATGGTCCTCAAATTTGGCTTAGAATAAATCTCTTTAAAATTAGTCTCCAGGTTTGGCCTCTTTTCCATTGACAAGATTGGCGCCCAGACATGGGGCTCAGAGAAGACTCAGGACCACCGAAGCAGTGGCCCAAACTCAGCGCCAGGTACTGGCCTGGCCCTCTTGGGACCTGCAGCTCCAAGCTTCTTCTTTCATGGAACTGGTAAGTGCTCCTAAGCTCCAGACCTCCCGTTTTGGTTGATGGTCTTTGTTTAATGTGAGCTGGCTCTTTTCCTAGGAATTGTTGTTTGGGATCCCAATTGAAGATTTGGAGGTGTATTCTAAAGGGTCTTCTCCATTGTCTTTTCATCCTAAAATTAATCTCAGTTGGCTTTTCAGTGCATTTTTGAAAGAGGAAACTGAACTGTCTTGTTTGTGGATAAATGAGAGAGTGATTTTCAGACCTCCAAAGGCAAGGGGCATTTTACTCCTCCCAGCCAAAAGGCACCCTGGGTGACCAGGATCCTGACAGGGAGTTGCCTGGGGTGGTTCCCTAAGATGTGAGTGGCCCTATAGGGAACCCCGAATCATTAATTAAAAGAAGGCTAGTCCAGGAAACACATATAAGAGCTGATCACTAAGCATTTTGAGCCCTCTCTTAGGTACTAGACTCTCGGAGAGAAAAACTGAGATATGTAAGAGTGTGGGACCAACTCAATGGTGAAACACTGATTAGCCCCACACATAATCAGTACACTGAGATCCATGACATATAACCCTAGACTATAGTTTGGTTGCTCCTTTTAAAGAAAAATGGAAAAAAAAACCTTTAAAAATGATGGAAGACATGGAGAATGTCCCCATTCAGGCACCCCAGTTGGTTTGTAGTGCCTCTAGTTGCAAGTATTTTTTGTAAATGAAAAGGTTGAAAGGCATGCCAGGTTTTCTAGGGCTCCAGCTGGTTATAGGCAATTCTTGTGCACAAATATTTACAGAAGGGCAGATTACATCAAGGAAAATGCAGAGCTCAAATGGTAGCCCTCCCACTATAAAATCAAAATGTCTCTCATGCTGTTTCTCTTTTCTTTTCTGGATATCCTAAAACCTGCTAAATTTTTCTATTCATGTTAAGATAACTCATTGTTTATGGTATTTACACTTGAAAGTCTACCTGGAGATCCTGCTGACTGTTTTAGCTAAAATGCAAAGATTGAAAATTCATTTTGAAATTATAAAAAAAAGATAAAAGAGGTTTTTTAAAAACTAAACTGCATTGGAAACTACTTTTCCCAAAAATTTGATCTATAGGCCTAATTAGGTTACTAATCGAAGCAACTAAACTTTGCCATGGGAACAAGTTCCAGTTTCATGAGAAGAAATTTGGATCCAGCTGCCTTTTACAGACTGGTGAGCTGTGTTACCATCTCATGGCTAGAGTTCTAGGGTAAAATCTATTAGAACTGTGTGTGCATGCGTGTGTGTGAGTGTATATGTTTAGATATGTTATGTGTATGTCCATCTATTACATGTTTGTGCTTACATGGTTCCAGACTGGCTTAAAAATAAGGGAGCAGTTATAAATTAATTAAAGAAATGCAAATGGTTGACTGGAATTTAGTAATCTTCGGTAAACAACCTGGATTATTTTTAAAAAGTAAAAAGCTAGTAGTAAAGTAAAAGTAAAAATGTTTTCAAACTGTCAGCATACATTTCTTTTTGCCTGGGTTTTACTGTACATTTTTTATGTTTTTGAGGTGTTAACATTTGACATAAAGGTTATAAAACTATAAACTCAGCCAAAGATAAAATGATCTGTCTTTGTATGATTCTTGATAAGTCAGGAAAATTTAATATTTGGTCTAACCATAATCACTAAATCTGAGTTACCAACAAAAAATACCTATGTGTTTAACTTTAAAAATGTAAATGTGCCTAAGTGTCAGCAAATTAGAATAAATAAAACACCAAATAGAGCACAAAAACAAACTTATGGTCAAAAGTGTATGAAAGTATTTTGGTTTTTGTCTTTTAATCTTAACTGCAGATACAGTTTCTTTCCACTGATACAATGTCTGTAGAAAGGTACACAGTATGTGTTTCTAACTCACTGTCATGTGATATTAACAGTACTGTTGGGAATTCAAAGCTGTCCTCGACGTCGTAGTTAGAAGAGCTTAAATTGGAATCTTTAGTTTTCCCTTTATCTTGTCCATTTTTGTCTTACTCTTTACAAGCTAGCTGGTTATGTGTACATTATGTTGCTTTAACAAAGTTTTTGCCTAGAAAAAAATTCCTAAACTGTTACTTTTTGTACGGTAATTTATTTTAAGGTAAAAAGTGAATGATTGTTAAAATCCAAAGAGGATCTCAAAACAGTCTTATGCTCTAGAAACAGTCTGTGTATAGTCAAGTTTACACCCAAGTGGAGAAAAAATGTTTTGAGACTATTTAGATTGTTTTTAAAACATGTTAATCATGATCCTCACATAAAAAAAAAAAAAAAGATGTTACAGCTTTCTGTGACATTTAAGGTCTTAAGGATTGATGCTAAATTTTTTTTTCAGTCTAATGGCAAGTAATATCATGTTGATGGGGGGCTCAGAAACTATCCTAAAATGAAAGTTTCAGAAGCAAAAATTCTCTAACCTTGCCTTGACTCCCTGCCTCTTCTTCCAGTTCTTCCCTGAAGCTAGCCATAGAAATCAGAATCCCTCTTCCACAAGGCAGGTCATAAAGGCCAGGACCACATTTTCTGAAAGCTAACCATAAAACCTAAAATTATTTCATGTAAAAACTGGCCATAGGCTGGGCGAGGTAGCTCACACTTGTAATCCTAGCACTCTGGGAGGCCGAGGCAGGAGGATCGCTTGAGGTCAGGAGTTCGAGACCAGCCTGAGCAAGAGCAAGACCCCCGTCTCTACTAAAAAAATAGAAAGAAATTATCTGGCCAACTAAAATTATATATAGAAAAAATTAGCCGGGCATGGTGGCGCATGCCTGTAGTCTCAGCTACTCGGGAGGCTGAGGCAGAAGGATCGCTTAAGCCCAGGAGTGTGAGGTTGCTGTGAGCTAGGCTGACGCCACGGCACTCACTCTAGCCCGGGCAACAAAGCGAGACTCTGTCTCAAAAAAAAAACAAAAACAAAAACCTGGCTATAAAGTAATTATCTAACCTACTTTGTTTAACTATAAAACACCCACTCCAGGAAGGGCCCTGCCCTACACCCAGAAGGAAGGAAGGCACAGTGAGAAAAGGCCAAACAAAATCCAAATGGAAAGGCCTTTCGGGGTTCCCCACTCAGCCTGTTAGAATGAGCTCACACCCTTTCTGTCCAATCATATTTCTACGTGGCTGTCCACACTTTAAACATGAAAAGGAACAATTTCCCTGCATCTTTGAGTGTTCATCATAAAGGTGTCCATGTATAAGTTTTTAGTTTTATTTTATTAATCTTAATGTCAGTAAAATTTTCAGCAAATCTTTATGGGAACAGTGGCCTTTGCTCCCTACAGTTTGACCAAACTTTCGGGGCCAGGGACACTTTGAGTGCTGTGATATCAGTAAATTTTCTTTTGGGATGTGGTGTTTTGGAAGCATCTAATTAACTACTAACTTTTAAACAGAATATCTTCTAAAATGTCTACTATGTTTATAAAATTTAAAGATGGTATTACATTGTTTAAAATAACAAGTCTTACTAAAATGCTCATGCTTTTGTTGGTTAATATTTATAAGTTTAAGAAAAAACAATTAAAACTATATGGATTCCTGTTCTGTATTATATATGTTATTTATAGGGTATAAAAATACTTAAGAAAAAATAACTTAAAGTAATAACTGGAATCTAAGTGAACAACTAAAATAAATAAATAAATTACATAAATATGAATGGGAAAACACAAATGAAACTTTCATATAATTTAAAATCTTAAAGTCGTGGTATGTTAAGATGATCATGAAATGTCTGAGTGATTAATAAAATACATTTCAAACCTAAGTTAAGGTTTATATACCTTGATAATTTATTTTTAAATATATTTAGGAATGCTAATAAAATTGGTGACTGATAACAGTTCCAAGTAACTTTAACTTCCTAAGTTTTTCTAAGAGTTGATATTATAATTAATATATGTAATTGAAATTTCTAGATGGAAGGGAAACAATTTAGGTGAAAATTTTTTTCAATAAAAAGGTTATAAGACATTAATATTAATAGTTTTGTCAAACAAGATAATTTCATCTAATTTATTGGTTTTAAAACTGTATTAAATTAAATAAGTAAATAACTTAAATTAAATGAACATAAAATTTAAAGGTTATAAAAGGTTTATAAAAATCTTAACTTATGGACAAATTGGTTAAAATTCAATGGATTTGCCTATAAGATTTTATTAAAATTAACTTTAGCATTAATACACTAATACAATAAAAAATGTAGTTTCTCTTTTGACTTAGATTTTCATATGATATTAATAGGAATAATAAAAGATTTTAGGAATAACAAAAATTTTTTTTGTTCACCTTTTAAAATAAACTTCAAAAGGGAGGGAGGAGAAGAGACAGATTCAGCCTCCTCATTACCTTGTACTTTCATCTGTCTATTAGCTCTATTTTTTTTTTTTTGTCTATTAGGTCTTAAACTTGTTTGAGAACTAAGTCTCCTTTCTATCAAAGAATAGGATTTTTGATTTTAAAAATATTTAAATTATCAGTTTGGCTAAGTAAATGTCTATAATTTTATAATAACCTACAGTCTTGTTTCACGACAACAAATGTCTTATGAAAAACAATTCAAAACTTCCTGCTCTTCAAACTTTCACTAATATTTAAAGTTACTAAAAATAAAAATTTTAGTCAATACATGTGATTCTATATATAAAGTGTACCAAAGAATAAGATGTTTTTAATAACAAAAAATTGTAAAAGAAGCATAAAATATGTTCTTATTAAATATATATAATTTTGTCTAAGTCAGAGGTTATTTAAAGGCTAAATCAAAATATGGATTTAGAAAGAAAAGAAAAACAAAATAAAAGGTAACTTGTGAATAAGAGAAAATGTTAAAAAGGCAATGAATGTAACAATATATATTTTTATAAGCAAGGTTAAAAAGAACTTTTTTAGGCATGTTATATAGCTAGTCTATAATCCATGCAGGTTGAGGTAGTTTATAAAGGGAATTTATTAAAGAATTTTGTATGTGGTCCAGTTAGTTATAATTAAAAAGAAGTTTTGATTGACAAAAAGTTTTCTGTAAATATTAATTTTCTCTTAATAAAATGACATAATGTACTCATTTTAATTCTGTAACCTGTTTCCTTTTAGTTAAAAAAAAAATCTCACTACAGAGGTTTATTCTTCACCTTTTGGTAATTGGCTTAAAAAAATACAAAACTTTTATACTTTATCAAGATAATCTCTATACTCTCTTTATTATGTTTTGACTAACTAGAAAAACCAAACTTTAAAGTTGTCACATAACTTACTTTAATCACCTTTAGAATCTTTGGATGACTATCTCTCTTGGATAAATAAATGACCTTTATAGCTGCTTGTGATTGTATTTAAACAAATGTTTTCAGCCTTAAATATTTGAAAAACATTCCAAAGCCCAAATTCTAAATTCAGCCTTTTGACCTTAATTTACTTTTTTATATATAGAGAGTAACTGAAATTCTAAGACAAACATATTAAGTTTATTTGGTACGTTAAAACCATACAGAAAACATCCTCAAACATAAAATGGTGCTTAACTTTGTTTGGGTTATATTTGCATATTATTAATATAAATTCCAGTATTGTAAAATATTGATATGTCTTAGTGTATGTTACCAGCAATAATTATAGTTATTATGTTAAATAACATATGCCACAAAAATAACCAGCTTTGTCAATTGTATCTTTAACCATAAGTAGGCTAAGACTTTTATTTCACTTTAATTCATCTCAAAAGGTGTTTTTTTAAAACTAGCTAAGTCCAAAGTTTCCTTCAAGGAAAATCATGGAAAGGACTGACAAGTTCTCTCAAATGCAGGCTTCTGATAACTTTGGAGATTACATACCATTGGACTAAAAGAAAACAGGTTTCCAGGACTTAGAGCTGATATGGCCATGAGTATCACTAACTCAACCTCATGAGACCAGGCTCAATTTTTATAAAAATATTTTATTTAAAACATCAGTGATTCTCTTGTTTTGTTTTCCAGAGTCCTGACAAACTTTAAGTAAATAACAAGTTTAGCTGATGAGGAGGCAGGTCTGACATCCCCCCTTGTGGCAGGCAACTGTTTTAGGACACAGTCTTAGCCAGGAGGGGTCCATTCAGTCAGCCAATGGGGGGGAGCCTAGAGATTTTATTTTAGGTCAAATTCCCCCCTTTGCACCAAGATGTGCCAGAGGCTGCCATCTATGGTCAAACTTTTACTTTGCCCCATCCATTGCCAGGGTGGTGTGTCTACTTGCCCCGGGTCCATCCAGTCCCTCGGTGGGACCCTTGTGGCCAAGAGGACCAAATAGGCAAAAGGGCTTACAGCCAATTAAATATTTAGGCCAAACAGGACTGGAGGTAGACAGGCACTCATCAACACTTTAAACCCTTCTAGACAACATAAGGGAGAAAACCAAATGTCAAAGGCAAGGCTACAAAACTAATTTATCTAGCA